>JBAJNP010003592.1:0-38578 GCA_036877545.1 Yasuhikotakia modesta | reverse complement strand
AAAAAAGCGACACTGCGAGCTGACGTGTTTTTATTGACCATCTCCTCACCGCTGGCACTCATCATACGCGCGGCCTAATGTCACCTGCGATGACGCAACCGAACCAAGAGCAGCGCAACCTGCCTGTTTAGATCTGATTGGCTGTTTGCGTGTCATTGGTAGCAGCGCTTATTCTTTAAAACATCTGATTGGCTGTTTGCGTGTCATCGGCAGCAGCGCTCATTCTTTAAAACATCTGATTGGCTGTTTGCGTGTCATCAGCAGCATGCGCTCATTCTTTAAAACATCTGATTGGCTGTTTATGATCCACAAACTGCACGCGCGTAATTTAATGACAATATTGAGGCTATACCGAATCATTTTTATATCGTTACCGACAATTGTATACCGTAGATAAATATTGATACCGTTTTATCGCCCAGCCCTAATATCAAGAAATGTTTGGTTGTTTATTTATAGACATTTATTTATATAATTGGATTATTTGTGCTCTAAACTGTTCAAATTTTCTATCATTGGCAGATGGTCTGGCTTCCTCCGAAGATGATGATGAAGAGGAGTCTTCCTCAGAGGAGAATAAGCTATCAAGTAGCCAGAAACTGCTTCGTGAGTCACACACACTGTCTTTGCTGCCTAAACTATGACTCAAAGATTACATGGCTAAAAATGTCAATAACAGAATTAGTTCCTTATGACACAGGTGTGGTTGCCCTGAAATGGTAATTCTAACACTAACACAAAATGACTAGCATTTTTGTTCTATAAACCACAGCCATGTCTAGTGGAATTAATCAAACTTGTGTCCAGAAACCTAGTTTAGACTAAAAATGAATGGACAGGAACCTGTAGGTGATTGCTCAGATTTATGCTTTGAGTAAACAGTTCACCCCAAAATTAAACTTTGGTTATTTACTTGCAAGCCTTCTTTAAAACCACAGTAACATTTTAGCAGGATTTTGTCTCAAACCCCAGGAAACACTCTGGGACTTTCTGGTGTGATTTTGTTTTTCCTTTATGGTTGTCTTTAAAACTAGACAAAATGTGTCAGTAATGAGTGCAGCTGGTGTTCTCAAAAGTAAAAGCGACACTACTTGCTTGGTATAGCCACAGTTTTAGCTATTCCAGGTATTCATGTTGGAATGCTAAATGCAGACTACTGCCACCTGCTGGTTTGGAGTTCTGTTCTCTCACAACACCACACGTACATGCTACTTGGGGTCAAACGTACATGCTACACAGTCTTTTATGTGTGTGACACAGGGAAATTGACGTGAGATGACGCCATAGTCAGGTTTCCTTAGTGGTAGTTCTTTGCCGTTGGTTTTGTGTCCATACCCTTACAGTGATTACAATAAGTGACAGTGTATACACTAAAATGTTATTTACTGTAAATCCACTAAATCACTGAATCTTTTAAATCTCTTCATGTTTACATGTATTTGAATAAGACTTAAGTTTTGTTCTTTCAGCTATGCTAAGATTTGTTGATTGTGGTAGATTGCAACATGGTAAGTTTGCATATGCTTGTGTAGACAAATATTTATAAGATACAGCAAAGGGCAAGATTTTGTGTGGGTAATGATTTTATTAATTAGACTGTTATAATCAGTCTGTCATAGATATGACATGTCTTTGTCTTGCTTGCTTGACTTGTTTTAGTCCTTTTCGAAGCTTAAAACCCTATTTAAAGCATTTTCAATAGTATGCATGCTGCTTACTTGCTCCATGGGTTATAAATAGAGTAAAAACATTTCTACATTTTTAAGAAACGGTGGTCTTTCATATTTTATTTACCGAGCATTCACAAAAACTATAGACATTTAAAACATACAGCATAGCTTTATGTATTTGTACTGTGTTTAATGTTCTTTACACAGCAATGGCCCCAGTCTGGGCTCAACCTGATAAGATGGAGAAGAAGCTCCATGCGGTTCCCGCCAGCAAAACCGTCAAGTTTCGTTGCCAAGCCAACGGTAACCCTACCCCGACTCTCAAGTGGTTCAAGAACGGCAAAGAATTCAAGAGAGACCAGCGGATAGGAGGATTCAAGGTAAGAGCACCTGGATAAGAGTGTTGTATTATACTAAAATACTCAACAGCAGGATTAGATCAATAACCTGGTTCTAGACATTTTGTTGTATTTTTCGGCAATGTGTGTTATTAATTTATTAATATTAACTCATTAATGCCACTTACTAAGGCAAGTGTACTGTTACTATTGACCATTAATAGGGTTAAGTGGTTTTATTTAAGTGTTGTTTATATAACATGAATAGACATTGTTTATAGACACAAATAAAAAAGGCAAAATCACTTTCTGCTATCGTTAAAGCAACTTTCTCATGGACATTTACCATTCATAGGAAATGTAAAAATACACTATTATATCATTCAAATATAATTTTTTCTTACCATTATACTTTCATTATTATTTTAAGAGTCTTTAATTATGACTTCAGTATAATATAAGCAGGTAGTCATAGACTTCGGTTGCCCCTGCCCTGGATTGTAGGTTCGAGGTGCAGAGCACCTCCCCCTCAGCAGATCAGTCTTCCAGACACCTCACTATAGCATGACAGAAACTGAATAACCATGCCTGGAAGGCAGATACTAGATCTTCTCTGCTTGACTGTCCTCATTGGCTCACCTTAGACAGATAAGAATCAACACAAAAACAACATTGTGCTTTTTACCTATTAAAATGAGAAGAGTCATTTGGATTCTAATCTTTGAATGTCAACCCAAAACAACAAAGCATTTATAACACATTTTGAGCTCATAGCAACATATAAGCAATACTTGTTTGTTTTAGCTGGAGCACACTTGTTACATTTGTTCAGAACACAATTGTTCTAGTTATGCAGTTACACAGAGTAACAAAAAAAGGTGTTTTTGTTACTATGTTAGATTTTTGTCATATTTTGGTTGTTGGTTACCAGGGAGTTTTGTATTATATTAGCATGGATTTTTATAATTTAGTAAAATGTTAAGTTTGAATCCTTTGAATTGAATCCTCAGTCAGACATGTGGCAGTCTGACTGCTTCATACTGTCTTTTAACAGAGCACAGAAAAACTTCTAATGTTTCTCAGTTGTTGCTTAAGGCAACATCCACAATAATTCAGATATACTTGAAAACTGCATTTTCTTTTTTGTTCAAAGCATCTGTCAACACTTCCTTTGTCAAAAGATTAAAAATGTAATTTTAATATCCATTTTACAGTTTACAACACTATAACAGTTTAAAATGTATTTTATTTACTTGGTGCTATGCTTAAAACTGTCTTATGAATCAAAGGCCAAAACATAGAAAATAAATTTTCAATTGTAGCCAAATTAATGTGGACGTAACTTATGTATGTAAACACCTAATCAAACTGCAAAAGTTATAATCAACTAATAGCATTAGATAGATGCAGGGCTTTGTTTGACCGATGTTATGACAGTACGACTGGGATGCTCAAACGATCACAGCAATGTTTTGAAAAGCACATCCCACCAATCTGCTTGTTAGGGGTGCAGATTTTACCAAAAGCTAGTTCACATTTCCTTTTTCCATTCCTCACTCCTCTACATGACATTACTGTGATATTTTCTGCAGTTCTCTGCACGTATCTTTGTGGACATGCGTCTGTGTTTCTCATCAAGGTGAACCCCAGCTGGGAGGCATTAGTCCTCTTCCTCTCCTCACCACATACACACTTTACCATCTGGAGTGTGTTTGAGGCCACTGCAGTGCATACACACACACACACACGCACACACACAAAATTACATGTGCATTGACGTGATTTTATACAAACAAACCAGTATAGAAAGCAAACGCTTTAGCCTGTTTTTATTTTGACAAACACGCAGTGTCTTGGCAACGAGACTGCACAATCCAACATGTCTTTGAGCTACAGAAGTGTGAAAAGGGGGTTCCATTGAGGGGCCCTGCAACTTTTTGGAGTAACCCCCCTGGCCCGTCTGTGTTTCTTTTGTTTAACAAGAATCCGGCACAATTGTGCATTTACATTAAGTGTATGTGAAAAGGAAGTCAGACAGACAGTGTAGCAGATCACATCTGGGGTTGTGTAGCCTGGAAAGCCATTTTAATTATGCCCAACCAAAAGCTGCAATATGTCTGTATTTCATAAAGCCTTAGCTTCAAGAAGGGCTATTACAGGAGTGAATGTTGCGGTTCAGCTTAAAGGAACAGTTCACCCCAAAATTACAATTGCCATCATTTACAAAGCCCAGTTATGTTTCAAATCACTTACTTTCTTCCATGGAAAGCACACTATGACTATGAGCTTTCACGCCCATAAAATTGATTTGTTTGTTACAGATTTTTAAAGCCATACAATAGATTTGTGTGAGGAACAGGCAGAAGATCTTAAAAATTTCCACCAAGGCTGTTTTACATACGTATGTATAAATCTGTTCCTCAAAAGCTATTGTATGTCTTCAAAGGCTTGAATTATAATGCATATGTCATATGGAACACTTTTATAGTGGCCTTTGGCAGCCTTGCCACTATTTACTTTCATTTATGGAAAAGAACAGCATGAATATTTATTTTCCACAGAAGAAATAGTTCTTTTTATTTCAGTTTTGTATATATATGTATATAAATGGCCAATGAGTGGCGCAAATCGAGAGTTACCTTTGTAGTTCAGTCCCAGAAGTGTGCGTTACTTAACAGGCAGAAGTTTTTAAAGTACTGGTGTTAATGGGTGCTGTCACTTCACAGAACTTTTGGCTTGTTGAAATGTTTTGCCTGTATTAGTGGACATGGAGTGGCTTGTTTCCCACTCTCAATGGAACAAGCTGTTCTCCACAGCTCTGATCTTGTGCCTGACTGGATGTCAAACTGACCTGATGTAGATCTGTTGCCAGCATACTCTGTTAAACGTTTTTCTTTAAAACGGTATTGAAAGGCGAATGGGCTGTAATGCATTTAGCAGGATTCTAGTTGTGTACACTGAGCTGGAGAAATGGAGAAGCTCATTAGGTCATGGGGGAGGACCTTGCTAATAACAGTTTTAAGTGAAAATCCTGATGTGTCATTTTTAGGCATTTCTGAACTGATTTTGTATAACTTGCTCTTTGCCAACACAGGTTCGAGAGCACATGTGGACCATTATAATGGAGTCTGTGGTGCCATCGGACAAAGGCAACTACACCTGTCTGGTGGAAAACAGATATGGCAGTATCAATCACACCTACCAGCTGGATGTAGTCGGTCAGTCTTATTTCCTTTCTTATGCTAACTCTGTATTTTGCAAGGTAGTAACAGTGAGTCAAATTAACTTTTATCTTTTATCTTTTGCCAGTCCCTGGTTAGAAACTGTTTCTCGTTGGTTGTCTATTCCCTGCTGAATTTGGATGATATATTGCTAAGCCTTTGATTAAATCGATTTTTGTGTTAGCTAGCACAGAAGATGGCAAATGGCTGGTCACAGACCACGGCCAGTTCTTGCTTGAGTCCATCAGATGCAAATGGCTGTTGTTTACCATCTAGCTAATGTTTTGGTGCAGTAGCACTAATGGTTATCATTACTTCAATGCAGTGAACTGAGGTAATGGGTGGCTTTACACTTTGTGCGAGAGTGACTTCTTGTCAAGGACACTCTGTTGACGGCGTGTGTTAAATGAACCATCGAAAAGATTAAGTGTTTACTTTATGCAGCAATGAGTTAGAGATGCGGTTAGTGGCTCAGGATGAGGTCAGAGCTTTCAGAATAAAGTCATTCAGAACACTGATTGGTGGACATACTTGATTGATGTATTCATTAAGCAGCCAGTAAATCAGTGCCACACCCTAGAAGACTGAAACCCACTGTGACATCATTTGCACAAACAGCATACACATTCATGATAATGCATTCTCAGTCTGATGAGAATACACACTTATGTGGCATGTGCTGTGTATGCTTAAGTGATGTTGGTCAAATTAGAACACATTTCATATTATTTAGCTTTACTTTCTTGCTTTATAGCAGGGGGAGCAAGATTTTTAATACCAGCACCTGCATGAAGCAAAGGATGATTAGTAGGATGCACATTTAAATAATGCTGTATATTATATAAAAGTTAATGTTATTGTGTATTTTTTCAGCATTTTTGTGCTGCCACACAGAATATTGGGAGTTTGTCACACAAGTCTCTCACCTTAAATTGGTCAATTGTTTTGTAATAAATTGTATAGTTGGTTATACCTTTTACATTATAAACCATTAATGAAACATAATGAAAAATAATTGAAGTTTTTTTCACTTTATAAAGTTTATTAATTCCTGTTGTGTGTGTGTACAGACTGTGTTTGCACTTCTGACATCGTAAAAATGCTGAAAAAGGGCTGTGGCTTAAAACAACAATGCCACTTATTTCCACAAAATTGCAGCTATTATAGTGAGATTATAGTCTACATGTTAGAGACTGCTCCCTGCAGGCTATTTGAGATTAGCATCTGTCTTGCTGATAAACCAGCCTAAGACCACCTAGTCCTACCCGGCATTCCAGCCTAGTTATCTTAATATGGTTAGCTGGTTGTAGAGATGTCCAGACATGGAGATCTAGAGGCTGTTCAGCTAAGCTAGCTGAGCACCACCTTGGCCAGACAAAGGGAGCATCTTAAACTAGTTTAAGCTGCTAAAACCACACCAATGTCTCACTAATGGTTTGTTTGTTTGATGCAGAGCGCTCCCCGCACAGGCCGATACTTCAGGCTGGGTTGCCTGCAAACCGTACAGCTGTGGTGGGCAGTGATGTGGAGTTTGAGTGTAAAGTCTTCAGTGATCCTCAGCCACACATCCAGTGGCTAAAGCACATCGAGGTGAACGGCAGCAGGGTGGGCCCTGACGGACTGCCCTATGTTAGAATATTAAAGGTAAAAACCATTTGATATTTGCATCTCTGAAATGGATTAATCCAATTAACCTCTTTGCAGCTAATGTTTTTACCATAAGGGAAAAATAACTGGCTCATAAAAGGCATAACACACAGGTTGTCAAGACTATACAAGCACTGGTAAATCTGACCATTACAAGTTTTTGCATAATTATGCATTAACTATATTGTTTATAATTTGCCCTGTTTTAATGTTCTTGAGTATAGTTATGGAAATTTGTAAGGCAATTCCTACAAATTATTAAAATGAATAAATTTCAGCCATCATTTATTTTATTAATTAAATGTCTCATATCTCATTTCTTTCTAGCACAAAACGTTTAAAGTATTAATATGAATGATGTCCAAAGTTCCTTAACACTGTTGTTAATGTTTTTCTATCATGAATGTGTCCGAAATCATTTGTCTGTGACTTTGTTTACAAAAGTAACTTGTCCCAAATTACTTCTGTATCATTGTGGACAGCAGCACCCAGCTTCTGAAAATATGAGCAGTGCTCCTGGCAGACTGTCATAATCAATTTCATAAGAGCAATAACAGCTAATGCCTAACAAGGGCATTGCAGAATCCTTCAGCAGGAGTTGGGAACAAACTGACCAATAGCAATGCAGGTTCGACTGTGCTTGACCTCTGACCTGTGTTTGACCTCCGCAGCACTCTGGGGTAAACAGCTCGGACACACAGGTCTTGACACTGTACAACGTCACAGAAGAAGAAAGTGGGGAATATATATGTAAAGCTTCCAATTATATAGGCCAAGCCAACCAATCAGCATGGCTCACCGTTACACACCCCTCCCAAGGTAACACACGACCCCTGCTGCAGAGATGTCAGTCAGAAATAGACAAACACATGGCTAGATAGAGGTACAGATGGCCGCGCTAAACGTAACACATCTGCCCTCTCTGTCGTCTTCTGTTTTCTCTGGAGCCCTTGCTGTAAATGATGCCATGGAAATTCCCAGCAGAGCAACTGGAAGTATTTTGTTTATACTGGACGTTTCCTTCTCTCCATCCCTGCGCTACACTCTGCCCTCCTAATAAGGGTGTGTTTTGTGCCTTCTGAGGAATTACTTACACTCTCTTGCCCTTCAAAGGCATTTAAGCGGCACCTTAAATGTGCCTGTCTGAATTCCTTCACCTTGCTATCAAGCTAATTCTTGTTTTTGTCACTACTGCTTTGTTTTTATTCAGTTCTGCTGCCTGTCTTTTTCTCACAAAGGCTTTTACTTATATTTGTAATAATATAGCATAAGCAAATATACCATCTTAAAATATTTCATCATAATATAAATATAAAAAGTTAACTTCAAATGGTACCATGTACTGTATTTTTGTAAGTAAACAGTGTTAGTTTTTTATTTAAATATCTATATCTTGCCTATATCTAGAACTACTTTCCAAGAATACATTTAGAAATTAATAATAACATAAATAAATCAAATTTAAAAAGTACTACCAAAAGTACAAAATACTTTGTACTTAACACATTGGACAGCAATGGGAAGTGCTGGACAGCTGTTAATGGAAAATGTTAGTAATAGGTGCACACTAATACTTTCAGTGCAACATTTCAAATTGAGTATCGGATTGAAGATATAGTGACATATTAAATATAATTCATGGTGTTGAAGTACTAGTACTTTCACATTCCTCCCTCATCCCACATTCCTCTGTGTTTTACTTCTTTGAAGATTTAGCCTTCTTTTCTAATCTCTCTGATAGTCAGTACTTCCTGTTCTGAATGTGTGTGTATGTACATGTAAGAGCAATTCTTTACAGTCTCTGCTGGGTAGTATTCCATGTGACCCATCTTGTGCATGTGGAGATGGGCTCTTGGGTGGCGAGGGAGGTGGACGTCACCCCCCTCTCATGACCCGTTCTCAGGTGTTGGGTCTTTACCAGGTGGAGCCGTGCTCTTTGTTCTCCAGCTAACCACAAATTTATCACAGGGTCATCAACCGATCCAGTTCCAATCAGGCAACGGTCTTGTTTTCTCTAGGGACGGTGAAGGACCTTGCTTTAGGAAGTTTCTTCAGTATCAACAACCTTCTCCTCATGTCTTAATCGATCCAGTCTTCACTACTCTGTCCAAAATCTCGCCCTGTCTTTCTGGTGGGTTTTTCCCGGAATTCTCCGGCTTCATCCTGTGGTTCTTTTCTCTAGACGGCAGGCGTCAACACCACGGATAAGGAGATGGAGGTACTGCAGATCAGGAATGTGTCTTTAGAGGATGCTGGGGAGTACACCTGCTTGGCTGGGAATTCTATCGGCCACTCCCATCATTCTGCATGGTTGACTGTCTATAAAGGTATCTTTGGTTCTTTTGGTGCTCTTTTGGTTGATGGTTTCTACTTGTCTAACTGCAGCAGTTCACACTGTGGGTTGAACTTTGTCAAAACCAATCAGTTGTTTCCATGAGATCAAACTTGGTATGATGGTTTGACTTTATGGAAAAGCTGTGTTTTAAAAGGTTTCAGTGGTAGTAGATGCAAGGTTTTGTGTTTACTTTCATTGGGCACAATACAGTGGGTCTGTAACAAAGAACAATGCAAACTTTGTGAACCACACCATTCCTCAACCCTTGTGTTTCTGCTTTGTGGTTTTGCTGTTCATCTGTTTCCTGACACTTGTTCAATTGTCGGTTGAAACATGTTGGAATGACATGTTTCTTCTGTTTCTTCAGAAAAGTGAAATCTGAGCAAAGTCAGACCTCCCATAATCTCAAACAAAAATGCTGCGGTCAGCAAATTTCCGAATTTGGCATCTTTGTAACTATGGTTCGTTTCTTATTTTCACAAAAAATTGAATGCAAAACAGTTCGACACATTGTGGCCGATGGTTTGGCAATGCTTTGTTTCCCTTAGAAAATTACATTTACTAAAATTCTTTCCTAAATTTTTCAAGATTAACTGTTTCCAATTAACATTGCTTCATGCCTCAACAGTGGACAAGCATCCCAAAGACAATGACCTAAGTATAAGCACTCTGCTGAAGTCATTTCCTCTTTGGATTAGAGTTGATAAATTCCTCTCATAAAGGGTTGATCTATTCATTTTTGAATAGATTCAATTTATCAAGCCGCTTGTCAAAAGTCTTGACCACAGAGCACACTCTTGCGTGTGTGATGTAGGACTGTAATGTTGAGCCATTCAACATTAAAAATGAAATTTATTTCATTTTCACTGTTGAATGTTTTGCACACTGCAAAAACAAAAAAATACACTAGCATGATAGCATAGTAATGTTGTCCAGTTTTATATCCTTACTGTATTTTAAAAGGGAAAGAATATTTCAGATTATATATCTGTAAATGAGCTGCATTTGTCTGTTATTGATTTACTTTGTGTGAAAATGTACACACAGTAACATCTTTAGTGTGCATGAATTGTGTGATTGAAACCCAGTATTATAAACCAAAGCTTTGGGACAGACAAACAGCAACCAGATAGCTTAGGAAATATCTTTATCATTGAGACCTCTCGTGTAATTTTATCCTCATAACCCAGCTCTCCATTTATACTTCACCGAAATCCATAGCTTCTCAGATAGTGTCTACCCACCCAGATTAGCTATTCTTCTCAATTTACATGTGTATTTGTGTTGCAAATTTAATGTCTCATATGAGTTTACATAATGTTATTTTTTTGGCCTGTTATAGAATTGAGACCGCCAAGTATCATGAGCAGCAGTTTCCTTCTCCTGCTAGTCACATAAGCAGAAGAATGTGCCGTGAAACCTGATCTATGAAAGAAGTAATTATGGTGCTACAATAGAGTTTGTGTTCCATGCAATGTGCCAGTCACATAAAAGGCTTTTCTCCATCATTGTGTTTTGGGATTTTTTTTGTTTTTTCGCTTGTTTGTATCTTTGGTTTTGGGGGTGGGTGTGTTTGTGTGTGTGTGTATACAATGTACATTTTTTATAAAGAAAAAGGTTGAACATACAGGTTTAAAAAAAGATTGATATAAAAATGCCTAGACTGCAGGTTGTCCTGTTCATACTATATTTGTTAATGTTTTTATTATCATGCTGTAAACTTCTTGAACCATTAAATAGTCTAACCTTGCAGGAATGCGAACAGTATTAAATCAGACTTCTTTGTCATACCATTTGTGGACATCAGGGCTGGCCAGCATTTTCCATTTCCACCAGTGACGTGCACCAGATTGCACCTGTTGACCCTTTTTTCTAAGCTTCACTCCTGTTGATTACTGTTGCCTGCTAAGACAATCTTTACAAAACAATCCCATAGGTGAGAATTGGCGGCTTCTGCGAACAATGTAGTTTTCTGTAACATGCTCATAAAGAGGCTAACATTTTATGAATGTTGTTCTCACATCTGTATTTTAACACCTAGTAACAGCAGTTGCTAAGGTGTTATAGGCATTTTGTTTTTAAGGCGGGGCTTAGCGGATGGTCAGTTGTGGTTTTGCTCTAAGATATAAGACTCTGCTGGTACAATATAGATCCTCTACCTGCCTTTATGGCTCAGATGTCAATCTTATAATTTCATTCCTTTCAGGAATCAGTATTCTCATTCCCTTTTGCTACCTTGCACTGCCCCCCTCTTCCCAAATCTAGCTGTTCCCCCAACTCAGCTGCCCAACCAGACTTACCTGGAGGTGCTGATCTACTGCGTGGGCTTTTTTCTCATCTGTGTGATGGTGGTGACTGCCGTATTGGCCAAGATGCACAGCTCAGCCAAGAAAAGTGACTTCAACAGCCAGCTGGCTGTTCACAAGCTGGCCAAGAGCATCCCCCTGCGCAGACAGGTAACAGAAAGTAGATAGGGGGTTTGATATCTTTACCACTAAACACAAACATCTTTATTCAACAGCTATTGTTACCTTAACATACGGCTGCTGTTATAAAAACAGCTCTTTATCAGATCCTAAAGGCCAACCAGGACTGTAATGCAGTCAACAGTTCATGTTTAATATCAATGCAGTTTATATTAAATCAATTTAAATTACTTATAACTAAGGTCATTTAAATTGATAGTTTATTCAAAATTGAATAATTACACTAAAAAGGACTCAAGCTAAATTCAAAGTAAATAAAGTAATTGGGATTCTTAAAATATATTAAAATGTGCTATTTAAATAGTATAGTCACAAAATGACACAGGTGAGTTTTTTTTCCTATCAATTTTTGTTTTAAATAAAAAAAAAATACTGGGGTTGTCTAAATTATTTGATGCAACAAATGCAACGGAAAGATTTCTGAAAAATTCAGTTTATCTGCTTCTAAACTTTCATCTGTAACTTTGATTTATGTAGTTCTGGTTTTCTTAAAAAGTAATTCAATCAAATAATTGTTGATGTTTGACTTTTGTGTGCGCTAACTAGCGTCTCATATGGCTTTATAAGCATCTATGGATACACCCTAGTGAGAAAGTAATTCTTTTATGCACACACACACATACACAGTTTGCTCACATGGATTTAGATTTATAATGCTGTGTTGTATGGAGAGTAAGGTGTAAGTGTTTCTGTACAGGTGTCTGTGGACTCCAGCTCCTCTGGAGGGATGCTGGTTCGCCCCTCCCGTCTCTCTTCCAGTGGCTCCCCTATGCTCTCAGGGGTCTCTGAATATGAACTTCCTCAGGACCCCCGATGGGAGGTAGCCAGGGACAGGTAACACACACATCAGCCTCAGCTTTAAACAGCTGGTACAGAAATGGCAATTATATTCAGCTCCAGTTTAATTATGCCAGACTATAAAAACTGTGAAGTTAAAGTAAATTGTAAAATCTTCTAAGAGTGGTTGTTGGCAAAGTGAACAATGTTGTGTGTGTGTGTTTAACAGGCTGGTTCTTGGGAAGCCTTTGGGAGAGGGCTGCTTTGGGCAGGTTATGATGGCTGAGGCTCTGGGGATGGACAAAGACAAACCCAGTCGTGTCACCAGAGTGGCTGTCAAGATGCTCAAATGTAAGTCCTTATTTTTTTTCCTCCTCTCTCAAAAAATGTAAATAAGGAAAAACAAACTCCACCTGGACATCTGTGTCTCATGGGGAATCTTACGGTCTGGAAGTCTGTGTCTCATGAGGAATCTGATGGTCTGCTAAGCGCTCATGTCTTTTCCACCTCGACCCTACAGCAAGTTAATCGAGCTCTTGTGTCACATTCCATACCATAGCAGTCTGTGTTTGTTCTGGCTCTTCTCAATCTGCTCCCCTTAGCGAGCCAATGGCAGAAACATTAGCAGTCAGTCTTGCACTAATAAACAGTGCGCAGTAGCTTCTGAAAACCTAACACACAGAGCTTGAGCAGATCAGAGGTATTATTATGCAAAATGATATATTGAGGTCTTATTATGCAAAAATATCAGTCCGTGCAAGAAGCTCTCTTCAGCGCACTTTCCATAGCCACTGCTGCTTCAAAAGACGTAAAAGCACATATACTTTGATGGGCAAGTAGGACTTTCTGTCGTTACATCTGAACCAAATGCAATGACTGGGCAAACATTTTATGGTTGTGTGTCTTCCACAGAAAATATGTATTTTATATATATTTGAATATTGTTTATATTTTATATAAATATATTTAGACTACCCAAGTGATTGTTATTAGTATGTGATAAAATTCATTCCAATGTGAAAATCATTAATACGAGAATGAGAGAAAGTATTTATAATCCATTATTATAGTAACACAAACATGAGTAGTTTATGGTTGCAAATTAACATTTCATCTTACCATGCATGTATTGGCTGTTTTATGGGATATTGTTTATGGGGTACCTGCCTCAGATATGACTTATAAAGACATTGTAAAATGCCAACATTTATAATGTTGTCAAATGTTTAATGGTTTATTGATTGTAAACACAATGCAGGACCACACTAGATATAAAAACAGGCACCTTTTATACAGGCAAGAGTAAAAAGTAACCCCTCTGATTGGTCTGTCACCTGCTGAGCTTTTTATCCCTCGTGGCTTGGAGGTTGAAGGTTTCGTGACCTGTCATATTAATGTATGTGTGTTCATCGATACTGCTTTATTAGCCGACGCCACAGAGAAGGACCTGTCAGATCTCATCTCTGAGATGGAAATGATGAAGATTATCGGCAAACACAAGAACATCATCAACTTGCTGGGAGCCTGCACACAAGATGGTGAGTGGAGGAGGGGAGGGACAGACAAATGAGGGGATAGAGGCATTTAGTGAAAATCCATTATGTGTGTGGGTGTGATGGCAAGAGTTAAATGAATTGTCTCTATTTTCAGTTACATTTGAGTGACTATGTAAAATGTGTTAATGCAATTGTGTCATTTGCTTTAAAAAAATCTATATACATATTAAACATGGGTACTAGCCAGACTGCTTTCTATATTTGGCCTGGGAATCAGCAATGAAAAACATTATAATTTAACTAATTATCGGCCACTAGTTTGACGTTGTGTTATATTCCTGCATGAATTGCCTGTGATACGTTATAACATTGCTGCTTTCAGGTCCACTGTATGTCATTGTGGAGTTTGCAGCCAAAGGAAATCTGAGGGAATACCTGCGGGCACGGCGTCCTCCTGGGATGGAGTACTGCTACAACCCTGAGCAGGTGCCAGTAGAGCACATGTCAATCAAAGACCTGGTGTCCTGTGCCTATCAGGTGGCACGTGGGATGGAATACCTGGCATCAAAGAAGGTTAACATATCTCCTCAGTTATTCTGCTGTACAAACACCTGGAAACTGAATTTATATTCCTTATGTGGTTTGTATTCTTTAAATTGTACTCAAGTTACAGAATAGGGTTTAATTTGTTATCTTTAGATGTTCTCATGTTAACATGAGACAATAGACAAGACTGTAGCATTTATTATGTAAGGGGTACGTCCAACAGGTTATCATCAAAAAATAAACACTGTCTTGGGATCTGTCTAGGGAAGGCATTTATTGTGCAATAACTAATGGCTAAATGTACATTATTCCTCCTAATACATGGCTAATTGCTACATGAGTAAATACCTGGACACTGAAAATAATAATTTGGAATGTTTTGGCTCATTTGTAACAAATTTTATTATTTATTGAGACACTGCAGAGGGGTACAATAAAAATGTAAGTAGTTTTTAGAAGTTATTGGGGACCTTGGATTGTATTCAGTTGAGCTGTGAAATAATCATAATTCATAATATTTAACCTAGATTATTAAATGCTGTAATGAAGTTGTTGTTCTTTATGTCATTATGTCTAAGGCATTAACTTGTATTCTGAATCTATTGCACTGGACATTGGTTATGTTTCAATCGATTCCATTAACTTTAGGTAATGTTTTACCATAGTTAACTATACTATTATAAATGTTTAGGATAGTAAAAAAATGAAGAGATCACTGTGTGACTGGAAAGCCTGTCTTAATAGTAGCCATGTTTTTGTCTAGACTTTGATGAATTGTTTCCTTAAATAATGTGTGTGTATTTTCGCTTTAGTGTATTCATAGAGATTTGGCTGCCCGTAATGTCCTGGTAACTGAAGAAAATGTTATGAAGATAGCAGACTTTGGACTTGCCAGAGACATCCATCATATCGATTACTACAAGAAGACCACCAATGTAAGTGTCATATTAGATGAAACACCATGATTAAATGCTGTTCAAAAGTTTGCAATTTGTTGTTTTATTGTCAGTTAGTTTTTACTTTGCTTGACATATCTGGCTTATTATGATCCAGAAGCAGAAAACAGATGTTGTAATTTCATAATTTAAATAACATGTCTCAGTGTTGTTGTGCTAAATATCACAACTCTTGTGATAGTATTGTTGAACTCTTTCTTTGTCTGAAGGTAACTACAGCTGTTAAGTAATCTCTTAAGTAATGTTAAGTAATCTTAAGTAATGTTAAATAAACTATAAAAAATATTGTTTGTTTATAAAGTGCTTTTGTTTTCATAGGGTCGTTTACCAGTAAAGTGGATGGCACCTGAAGCTCTGTTTGATCGCATTTACACCCACCAGAGTGATGTGTATGTACAAATACATATTCTTTCAGTCTCGCTTGGATACAAGATTCAAGTCTTGCTTAGCAATGTTAACCACTGATGGTATCTTTGTATTTTAGGTGGTCGTTTGGGGTGTTGCTGTGGGAGATCTTTACTCTTGGTGGCTCACCATACCCAGGTGTTCCTGTGGAAGAACTTTTTAAACTGCTAAAGGAAGGCCACCGCATGGACCGCCCCTCCACTTGCCCCCATGAACTGTAAGTGACTGTTTCAGTGGTATAACATTGGTCTTGATTGAGGTTGTCACTATTATAATGGTTAAATATTTTTGGTGTAAACTTTTACAGGTACATGATGATGCGAGATTGCTGGCATGCTGTCCCATCTCAGAGACCTACTTTCAAACAGCTGGTGGAAGACTTAGACCGCACTCTCTCTATGACGTCCAATCAGGTGAGTTCTTCAGAAACTTCACAGGTATTTTGATTACTTAAAACTTCATGAAGGTTGTTTTCCAATTATGTTGTATTCTGCTCCACATGTCATTGAGTTCACACTCATTTTGTATATGGTAATTTCAGGAATATCTGGACCTTTCGGTGTCTTTGGACCAGTTTTCTCCAAATTTCCCTGACACACGCAGCTCTACCTGCTCTTCTGGTGAAGACTCTGTGTTTTCCCACGACCCCAGTGCTGATGAACCCTGCCTGCCCAAATTCCCCCCGCACCCCAACCGTGGAGTGCCATTTAAAAAGCGTTGAGCTTCCACCCATTACTCTTCAGTGTGCTACCTGGCTGGACCCATGAACTTTAGGAGATAATGCTTCACCACATAGCACACTACAGAGTTGCCTGGTTTGGAAGTTCTTGGGATGGAGATCTTGTGATGACACACTTGCAAGAGAACAAACTGGTCACATATGGAGCCCTTTGTATCGTTGTTGTTGTAAAGCTATTGGGCACTTGAGCAGAGAGTGGTGATTATCTGCATTTGTGAAGAACTTCTCCATCTTTCTAACAGAATCCTCCTTTGTCATTGGTAGTCGAGAAAACCTTAAAGAATTCACCTAATCATTGGACAGATTGTGGGATGTTTGGAGTTTTTGAATTTTTGTATTGGTGATGAGGACATTTCTTCTGTTGCTTAGACCAAATTCTTAAAATGTATTTCATTAAATGATCAGCCCAGATGACTTTTAACAACGGGCATGCATCTGACTGACAGCCTTTCTTGTAAATAAAGCTAGAAATGTATAAATATGAATATATATTTACACTCTACCCTTATTTTTATTACACTATTTGAATTATGTTGCTTTTTGTACCAGGATGCATATGTAGAACTTTTTGAAGTGTAGCTTATTGTTCTGAAAGGGACGGTGAAACGTTCACAAGATTTGTAGATGAAATTATATTATTGAGAGCAGATACATGGCCAGTCTTCTTACTATTCTTTTCTGTATCATTGATGCAGACTGGCACAAGTGGCTTAGAACTGCTGCTATCTCAAATGGTACTCAGTACAATGTCCCAGTTAAGCTATATATAGGCTACCATGGTTGAATTCAACTAGCCTACTTTTTGTGGTTGTTCTCCTCATGCAAGTCATTGTTCTTTATGACACGCTCTTCAATGGTCATAGGAAAAAAGTTAATTCCGGATAATGCAAATGTTTATCACCCGAATATCTTTGGACAAAATGTACCTCAGAGAGATGCTATTAACATTTCAGTTTAATGTAACGAAATGTCAGTGCATTAAAAGCAACGGTGCCTTTGTCAAAATGGGAAAGACCTACACATCATTTATGTTACACCAGAAGGATAACGTCCAATAAAATGCTGTTGAAAAACAAATCACGAAACCCTTCACAGCTTGGAAAAACTTCATAAACAACCTTGTAAATATCTTGCTGACAAGTTTACAATGTAAATTGTGTTTACAGTGAAACTGACTCTCATTTAGTGTAGGTTAGCAGCGTTGATGAAATATTATAACGCATAGCTTACAGCATAAATGCCAGCTCCGCTAAAAGCTGCACGCAACCGTTAATGCTTTATTTATAGTGGTTTGAAAGACCTTGCTTAGTAAGGTGCTGTGCTACAAATGCATCAGATTGAAGCCACTGTTACCAATGGTGACTGGCTCCCAGCCAATGGCTGATGCATCACTTCCACAACACACAGGCTTGATGCAGCCAAATGAGCCCTTTTGGGCAGTACCAGCTCATGCTCTTGCAGCCAAGACAAAAGTACTGGAGGTGATTTATACAGTTGAAGACTACAGTTGAAGGGTACTGGGAATACAGCAGTTTAAATTTATTGCCATTTGTTTTGTTTCCAGTGTACAATGTTTATAGGACAGTTGCAGTAAATTTTAATTTGTGGTACATTATTTTTTCTAAGAGAGGTATGGCAGGTCAGGCAGACATGGACTACTGAAACACTTGTATGTTTGTTTTCTTAAAAACACATGCATTGTAATTGAAATTGTTGCATTGCAGTTTAGTAGTTTACGGCTCAAATTCATCAATAAATGTATCGGCTTTTATTTTCTATGCAACCTCTTGTGTTGACTTTTATTCTGAGTTGTCCAACGTGAAATTGTATGTCTCCGAGGATGCTGAAACCCTATATATATAGTTAAAGTGAATGATGACCATTGGTTGTCCAAGCTCCAAAAATGCTACATAATAGTACATACAGTGTGCGTTACATTGCAAGTCCTCAAGTTAAATAACAGATTTGTGTTATGTCTGAAATTAACTGCAAAAGGAATATATGACATGACATTGATACGGGTGGCCAGTGGGTGTCCTGTGTCCAAATTTCAATGACACTGTGATCAAACTGAGAAACAGAAAGAAATACATTTTGGATTGTTCACCACACAAATCTTTTGTATTATTCCAGAAATCTTTGAATATTTTTTCAAGCATCACAGCCAAAATAAATTAGCCTTTGGTCTAACTATAATAATAGATTCAATTAACAATTTTTGTTTATTCATTGCAAAGATATTAACTACTAAATTTGTATTTGGCAACACCAACCTATTCTTTCCAGCTTACCGTTATTATTACCACTGGACTCTTAAGGGAGCAACAGTCACTTCTGTGTGGACAAGAAAAGTGTGTAAGTAATGGCTGGGTAAGTGTGAAAGATGTTAAGTGAACTGTGTTGTCACATTGTGCAGATGGAAGGTGGAGACATCGGCAAGATCAGACGGCAGTACCCTGTAAGTGTAAACTCAACAATGTCAGCAGAATTTCTGCCTTGAGCATGAAAGATTGACAGGAATCCAATGTAACCCTTGTACTTGTAAGTGTTGGGACCAAACTACTACAAGCAGCCAGGAAAATCAATAGAGCATCTCATGTGTTATATAAACATATGTTGTATAATGCAGGATTCAATGGCCAAGCATTATGAAAGCACTTAAAATTGATGTAAAAAAACAATATAAACAATTGAATTATTTGAGTGTTATTCCTAACCAAGTTATGGAAATGATATTAAAAGTAATACTTACTGACGGTGTTAAATATTTTTCCTGGTGTCTAGGAATCATCTGACCCAATCACATTGGGTCATCACAATGCTAAAAAAGGGTTTGTCGCTCCTATTAGCCTGTTTCTACAGGCCTTAATTTAGAAGCCCCTGTTCTTGACATAGTGTGCCCTAATGTACTTGACATCATGCATTCTGTCATGGCAACAGATTGTGTTGTGTGTATTCATCACATTAAGGCATGTGTTGTCTGAAGACAGACAAATATGTAACCACCTCTCCTTTATTTAGCTCCTTCAAGAAGCTGTCCATGAAGAATCTGATATCCCTGTCTGAAATGGGGCATCTTCAGTTAGTGGGTGGAGTGCAGGGTCTCTGATATCTTCACTCTCTGAAAAAAGGAAATGTGAGGTTTGAAGATAAAGCAAGTATTTAGGGATCTCTAATCTTCAAAGACGGTAAGATTGCTGTCCTCTAAATGAAAGACTTGTAGAGGAAAAACCTTCCAGATAAATATTCTATTTCTGATTTCTGGATTCATTTCAGATGTTAACAAATCTTGAAATAAATGTTTTTCTTTCATACAATAAAGCTACTGGAACATTCTGAGGTATTGATCTTCGTATTGAAGACAGTTTCTTAATGTGTTTGTTTGCATTGCCTTTATGTAATTTACTATTTATTGTACATCATTTATAGTATATCTATGGTATTGCATCTTTCAATACAGATTGAATTAAGCCTTCTAAACCTCAGAAGGCTTAGGTTTAAAAGAAGGCTTCTAAGCTGTCTAAACCTTTAATATTTTAAAGTTTAGTTATGACTTGGTTTTGCCTTGTCCTCTATGTTTCTGTTAAGAGAATGTCTGGTTCCACCACAAGCTGCATGACAGATGTAGAGCTGCCTGACCTTTTCCCCAAAGGTTGAGCCTGTTTTGAAGCAGTGACCTCCTGACTAAGTGTGTGTCTCTACTGCTGACTGGGATCCATATGGAGCTGAACCACTGGGGTAGAAATGACATGCAAGGCATTCAGGGGCCCCAAGCTGTCAATCAATCTTTGTTATTCTTTGTTTGAATAAATCAAAGAATAAATTCTTTGATTTTGTCAATCAATCTTTGTTTGTTATTTCCTGTTCTTGCACTTCATTCAAAAGAATGTGTAAGAAAAAGAAACAAAACAGTTCGCAAGAATGGAAATAGATGATTAAATAGAAGTATTTTACTAATTTTACTCATGACAATATCGGAGATAATGACAGCAATTTTATTAACACAACAAAGAACAGGAAATCAAACATTAAAAAATGTGATGCGATTTACTTTTAGACACTTTATATACACAAATGTTTATTCCATGCAAAAGTAACATCCACTCAAATATGAAATAGTTTTTCCCTTATTAATTCATTCAAATGATAATCACTTATTTTCAGAATCTAGAAAATAATAGGTTACAATTATTTTGTAATATTTATTAATATTTTAATATTCAAGAAGTTTTTTTTAATATGCATCTGACAAGAACAATACATATCAGAAGAATTAAGGTTCCTAAAGGTTTTTCAAACATTTTCATGAACGTTCATGGGAAATGAATTGTTCTAGACAACTCTTCCCCAGATAATGCACCTGTTGCCCTGAGGCTGTGCTCTACTTTACTCTCAATAGATTGGATTTCCTTCACAGGTGGCAGTCACATGCATTAGGTGGGGCTAAATAATCCTGGCCTGTCAACTTGTTCCACAGCATTAGCCTTTGGCTAAACTTATATTTTGTGTCTAAACAGATGGTGATATGTGGCAGAGAAAGACACTGTATCATTTTACAGTTAGAAATGTCTGGCTTCAGGCTAATTCTACATTTCCTATTTTTGAATCATAAATGGAATAATCACGTAGGCTATTACAATGATAACATGGCAATATTTACAAGTTCGTTCCTAAATTAATTCCCAACATAATTAAGTAAAGTTATACCGCAAATTAAAGACCATAAATGTATCTTGTTATTCCATGTTATTCCACACTTTGACTTAAACTTGAACTGTGAGTTTTCTTGAAACTCTTTGCATGTAACAACAGTGAAGGATAAAAATAAGAAACAAAAATATTATATATGAAAATACATACATTTTTTTAAGCCTAAAGGTATACAGTACAGTACCCTGTGTGAGGAACATACCAGAATTTAAGAACCAATAGCCCTTGAGTCAAACACGGTAGAATTGGCAGCAATGATGTTTGATAAAAAGACACTTGGCTTTATTATCATAAGGAACATTCCTTTAACTGCAACAGGGTATTTGGAATTGTAAAAAATATTGACATGCAGCCTTAATATATTGAAGTCTCCTTATTTCATCTTTTACTTTAATCATAGACTAAATAGAAGTAGCCTAGGTTACTTCAGTCTGGCCCTCAATTTGTGTAATAAAGGAAGAAATGACAGAGTAGACTGATGTCTGCCTGAATCTCCCTAATCATATCACAAAACCTTGAAGCATATGTCAATGTATTCTCCATGATTAAATTGGGTTTAGATTAAATTGCATGACAGCGCTTCTATTGTTTAACTTCAAAATGGGACACAGTTCTTCCTCAGTAAGACTGCAGGGCTAAACATGCTATTAATGAAATTTGTCATAAATCACTATAGCAATGCGCTCTCTCTCTCTCTCTCTCTCTCTCTCTCTTTCTCTTTCATTTTCTTTTTTTATCAAGTGTTGTTAGTTGTAGTCCTATTTTGTTAAAGTTATACTTAACTTTGAGAACTAATCTAGTATCCAGAACCTTGCATTATAGGTTCAAGTCTGTTTGTTTGTTATGATAACCGTGCGAAATTACGTTAACAATATTTGCTTTAAACATTGAATTGAATTTTATCACATCCTGCAATAAACATCATGGTCCTTGCAGATATTGCACTATAACAAAAGGGTTATTTGGATTGTTTGTAAGTACAATTATTTTGTCTGTTGAATGTTTTGGGAGAGTCACACAGAAAATGAAATGTTACAAAAGGGAGGCATATAGGCAAACATGTTTATCATCTGTTAAATGTTTGGCAATGGCAATTTCTTGTCAAATTTGAGTTTTATTATCTGAATTTCTATTTTAATTGTAAAATATAAAACACACCAGCTAGGAATATCAAACTAGTGATGGGTAAACATGATAGATAGATAGATAAATAAAACAATGTCCAGCAGATGATTGACATAAACAAAATCAAATAACAAAAATCATTAAAAACAAAGATGCATGTATGTGTGATGTTCATCAGTGTGATTAAGTTGTGTTAATTAGTACAACATAAGTATAATAATATATAATAAGATAAGTATATAATATAATGACAGTATAATATCTATATATACATATATATATATATATATATATATATATATATATATATTTCCAGTAATAAATCTAAAATAAAACAAGAATGTTTAAATAGAACAAGCTTCTTAATAATAATTCATAAATGCTAAAAACTTATCATTATTGCGCTTTGGTCGTTAGTTCATCGTTTAACAAACCAATAAGTTGATTTTCAAATGCATTTTTCACAGATTAACTTTGATTCATGGATTCTGTTGTCATCTTTAACCGACAAGCAAAGCCATCTGTTATTAGTCAGACAGACTCTGGCTGACTAACAGCTCAGGCCTTCTTGGGTCTGGATCGTGGGTAACACTGTTTGTAAACAGAGCAACAAACACACTATTATGATCCGAACTGATCATGCAGCTCCAACCTGTCTCATGCAACTCAGGAGCCTCAAGAGTCAGCTGAGGCTCCTGAGTCAGTGTAGTGGCTAGTGATGCCAGGTCAGTCAGTGGTCTGTAAAATCAGAGATCACCTTAGCCAGGCTTGATGAATGTGTGGATATGGTCAATGTGCCTCTTGATGTGCATGGATATTGTAAGTTCATAATTTTATTATTTATATTTTAGGACAAATTGGCTGGTGAGTGAAAATGATCTTTTAAACCCTGTTGCTAATGTTGTTTGCACAGCAAGTCTTTCTCGCACATGCCACTGAATCTCAGATGGACACCCATGAATATTATGCTGAAGGGATGAATGATTATGTGATTGTGATGCTTATGTATTTAAAATAAAACTAGTAATTTTTATATATGCTTAAATTATTTTATTTACAGTAAAATAAGGACATGAGTAAAACATTGACGTGAGTACAAAACATTAACCTTTGTATAATTCAGTGTAAAATGTTTTTTTGCATGTCTTTGTGTCATTAGCTTTGGGGAAACAGTCAACATCTGTAGTGAAATTAGGTCAATGTGAAACTCTCTAACATACGAGATGTATATCTTTCTTAATTCACACTGTTGGTAAAGTATAAAAAATGTTTAGTAACATTATAATCAGCCAACTATGTTTGTTTGATGTTTTATGTGTTGTATTTGTATTATATTTTCACAGAATCCAGTTTTACAGAAAACAATTTTACAGAAAAAAAATCATTATGATATTTAAAAACACAACAGACAGACGTGTACTGCTTTAAATTCAGGTTATTTAAATTTAATACTAATCCTGTAAAATTCTGTAAAAAAATTATTTCAGTTCTGTTAAAAACATTTTTGTCATGTTTATTGTAGTAATTTTTAGTGCCCTTTTGGGTCCTTCCGCCGCTGCAGAGGCACGCAGAGACGCAAATGATCTGAATGAACCAAGACATGCTTTCAAAACAACCTAAACTGCATCCAAGCACATATCCTAAAAAGAAGCCAAAAATATTATACCTGAAGTGAGATGGAAAACATAGACCTTCCTGTCTGAGTTCTACACTGGCCAAACTCCAAAAGGATGGAGAAACTCCAACAGATGTGCGAGGGAAACGCACACAGGCACTCTTTCACTGGACCTGGCAACGGGATCAATTCGGGAAGTGGGTTTGGGTTATAAACTCAATAAGGTTTTTATCTACTATTATTCTGCGATGAATCAACGTGTATGAGCCACTGCAGTAAGTCATGGGGCTGAGAGCTTTCCAAACAGCATGAAGCCTTAAAAGTTATTGCTTCATGGAGCGGAAGTCATGACTCATGAATGAAAGGATGTCCAAATCAGGCATAAATGACAAGTGATTTACTTCACCTGACAGGAAAAAAGAAAACAGTGAATTTGGCATTTTAAGCAAGTAAAATGACCTGGGTAAAAGAACCTGGGTAAAAACAACATAAAAACATGTGGTATCAGAATCGTGTCAGACGGACGGACAGACACAAAAACAAAGAATGAGAGAAACAAAAGTGAATTTGACATTTTTACCCAGTACTGTTCACAGGCAGAGGGAAAATATCATTAAAAATCTCTGGCACCATAGCAATTGCAGAAAAGAAGAAATTGTGAAAGAAGGGCTTAGCTCCAGAAGCACAGCTGGTAATGCTATGCTTGTGGGAAAACTGCTGAGTTTGCAATGTGAGAAACAGAGGATGTACAAACACATGTTCTGGCTCTAACCCTCTCTGCTCAAGAAAGACACAACATGTTGCCAGGTATCCAGTCCACCTCACGCCTTCTTCAGAGTGAAAAGAAGTACTATTGATTCAATACCTGTGACATTAGTGGGTTAAATAGTCTTGTGTGTGTGGTGTCAGCTGGTGACAGCTGTGCCTGCCACTGCAGTACTGCCCTGCCAAGAACAGAATGGCCGGGAGAGGAGGCAGAAAGGGAAAAAAAAGAAAAAGAGGCTTGTTCTTCATTCTCGTGACTCACATACTGTTAGGTTATACTCTAATGCCCCCTAGTGTTCACTTTTGCAAATTACTCTGAACGCAGACAAACATTTTTGACGTACGGCATTTGATTAAAAGAATGCTCTTTTTATGTCATAACCTATCATAGTAAGAGTTTTAGTAGTAATAGTACTTATAATCAGAAGCAATATATAATATTGTGACTATTAATCATGTCCACACACCAACTGTAAGGGTTAAACTTGGCTTATGCTTAAATTAATGGCATTTAATGGCACAAATTGCTCAGTCTGTTGAGGAATGTTAATGTTTCTTTTCTGTGCGATCAGACTTGACCTATCTGAGACCATCTTGTGGATGACAAAACAGGGAAATTTTAAAAGATTTGGACTCAAGGATAGACCTTGTCTCTGTCTCTGTCTTTCTTATCTGTTCAGTAACCATGGTGATTGGCGGTTTTAGTTAGTATTGCATTTAGAACACTGAATTTAGCACGTCTTAACTTAGAACTTACGATGCAGTAACCATAGCAATATTGGATAAGATTGCCAGAACTTAACATAAGGCCATGCGAAACACCTTAGCAACCGCATCGCGATGCTTAGCGTCCACCCACACATTCTAGCATATCAGAGATGCACTGGCAAGCACTACTTTTCTACTTTTAAATGTAGAGTTCTGGTTCTTATGTTAGGATGTTATGTTAAGCATAACTCTATACTTTTAGAGATGTGACCAAAAAGTGATATAAGAATAATATTTGTATAGGTTGCATAGGTAATGCACAGTGTTTCTTTGAGCATAGAACAAGGACACTGTAAAATAAAGACATAGTCTTTAATATGTTTTGGATAGTGTTATATGAACATGTTTAGATGTTGGATAGTAAAGATTGCAGTTTTGATTGTTCAATGTCGGATTTAAAATGGGGTCAGTAGCTGCGTTCTGCTTTTCAGCAGTACTGCAGTGTGTCCTAATATCAATGCATATGCAGTTGTAAACCATAAGTCGAGTCACTAACAAAAAGTAAAACCACACTTTCTCTATAGGCTTGGTAATAAGTGGCCCTTTTAATGCTTGGCTGAGCACTGGTATATCAATGCTTTGTGCAATGTCATTGCTGAATTTTCCCCTTGCCAGCAAGAGGCATATAGACGTACCACGTCCTTATCAGACGCAAAGCAGCAAAATCGCACCTACAAACAAAACATTACACGTGACCAAAATGCTTGCCTTCTTTTTCCAGTAAAGCTTTGCTTTTTTTTTCAATTGATAGAGTTTGCTGACTTATTAAACGTTCTGTCATCTGTTTATACTAAATGAAAACGGGTCAAGAGCGATCCTAAATAACAGCCAATCAGAACAGCGTGTGTATGAGTCCTTTCCTATTTCACGCCCCCTTACACTCACAATGCACTGCACAGCTGAAGATTGTTTTTTTGTAGTACATTATTTTCAGGTTAATCTCCACTGACCTATCTGTCACCCCTGCCCATACAGTACCCTCCTCCAGGCCTGTGATCTCCCAGCTCCCCACCCATGCTGGGTTTCCTGCTGCTTTAGTGTTGGTCCATGTGACTGTTAATAATTCAGTGGCAGCGCTGCTGCACTCTGGTCTGAGGCTGAGAGTGTGCACACAGCAGCACTGGCTGACACACACTCCTGCAGTCTGTATTCTGACAGCTGCAACGCTGAGAGAAAGAGAGAGAGAGAGGGAACTGCAGACCACAGACAGAAAAACCAATACACACTCAAACACGCACCCAGGGAACACCAGTCACTGCCCACCCTGTCTGCTTGTCGTTCTCGCTCTGTCAGCTTTCCTGTTCATCTTCTGGATTTTGCATCTCTCCAGGTGTCTCCTGCACGTTTCCTAACAAGAACAGCATCTTGTCCTTCTTTCCAACCATCTCTCTTTCCCAAGTGAAAGAAGCCATAAGAAGAAGAAAAGGTGTTGAGGATGGTGGATGCGAGACCGAGGCGATGGCCGGATTGGCGACTGTCCGTTTGGGTGCTGTTTTTCTGTATGTTTGGGTTTGCAGTGGGCCGCAGAGCACCCAAAACCCCACGGTGTCCAGCGACCTGCTCCTGTACTAAAGACAGCGCCTTCTGCGTGGACACCAAAGCCATTCCCAAGAGCTTCCCACCAGGAATAATTTCCTTGTGAGTACAAATGGGATTATATGACAGCCTATGTATTATGTAATTTCCTCTTTAAATATGTAGTGAATATGTTCATGTAAATGATCACTATATTTGATTCCAGTCCTTCTACCCTTGTTTAACTTTCCTATTAAGGCAGATTTTGTTACAGTGTAACTTCTATGGGAAGGCTATAGGTTTGTATTATAGGGGTTACATGTACTGGTCAAATGTATACTGTAGGAAATTGAGAGCTTTGGGGAAAAACTGGTTAAAAACCATTTTACATTTTAAAGATTGAACTGTGTTCTTAAAATTCCCTAGTGGTTTTCACAAGCTTTCTCTCCACAGGGCATCTGAGTAGTTAATTATGTCAGAAGTTAAGTCACTGGCTTCGGGGTTGTTTGACAATATAAAGCTAAGTGAGACTAGGCTTTATTTAAAGCACCTTTACTCTCTAAAGAAAGTTCATTTCATTCACCTTAAATTGTTCCACTGTATACATTTACTGTATACAAACTGTATACATTTGAAAAAAAAATATTTAGAGTAAAAATGGTAAACCATACCGTTTTATATGACTTCCATAGTAGGAAAAATAATATGGAAATCAATGGTGCCCCAAAACAGCTTTGAAACAAACATTTTTTAAAATATCTTTTAAGCAATTCTTCTGACACTGTAATTATACAGCGTCCACCTCTCCATGTATCTTTCTTTTTTCTTGCTCTTTTTCTCTCATCTTTGTGCTTAGATTAGATGAAATCAGCTTTGCTGAGCTGTTAGAAGAAGAGAAAGTCTATATGTGCCTCTGCCTCATTCTCCTGGGGTCAGCTTTTCTCTGCTGGGACAACACCACAAAACCACAGACACAATTACTACCCGCAAACTCTCTGAATGAGGACAGATTTACAAACACCATACATCTGATATAGTACTGTTGTCTTAGGATCCTGATTTCTCTGTCAGTTTCACTTAAAACAAATCTTGTCTGTGTTTTGATATGCAACTTTAGTTCAGCAGGGGTTTTATTCATTATTTCATTAATGTAATTTTGTGACAGATTAAGTGACCCAAGATTAAGTATACCCAAAATAGAGGAGACAAATGATACTATTGACCTGTGAGTTTTTTAAACAACTAAGTTTACTCATGTGTATGTCTACATACTAAAGAGAAGTAATGAAGGCTGTAATTTTCAACACGTTGTAGGTTTTAACTTTTTCTTTCTTATTCAGTTATATAGTGAGCTCTGTACTTTAATTGTGCCCCTATTTTCAGACTCAGAATATAGAAGGAAGGAAGATCTGTGTCCTACTTTTTAATGATTAAATCCCGCATTAGACTGAGATTCATGCAGGTATGGGGAGCAATTGTATTAGAAAACTGCTGAAAATATAGGGTGAATTCAAAAATATAGGATAAATTGGAGCACTTCTGACATTTAGATGATTGACAAACTAACTGCCCATATTATTTGATCTCAGACTAGATTATCAGGACTCATTGAGTAGTCTATTGCTGACTGCCCTGTGTATTAGCATTTTACTAGTATATGTAAGTATTGTAGGGAACTAACTATTATTAATTGAAAATTTAAATACAAATTATTGTTCTGTAGCTCTGAAATCTTATACGCACATTAGCATATTCAAACTACTGATGTAAACATATATCATGCCAAGTAATGTAGCCATATTTAGCCAGGCTGCATTTGTTTATTCTTTATGATAAATGTATGTATAGGTTGGAATGTTTATTCATTTATAATGCAATCTAATTAACTTTCCAGTGTTTGAGCATTTTGGTGCATGAATTATTATTTTGTGGTATATGAATTATTCATAGTGTATGTAAATTAACAATGTGATACAGGAATCGTATTAATTTATAAGCTTTTTAAAAATTAACGTATATGTATTATATTGGTATAAAATGCAGATTTTATACCAATATAATACATTTTGTTTATTTTGTTTACTATTTGTTTATATAAGTGTTATATGTTCTACATGTACTTCATATATGTCTGTATGATTACAGACACAACAGTTATGTTTGTGCTGATGTTAATTATAGCATTTGTCTTCCACTTCAGGACTATGGTAAACACTGCATTCACAACCATCCCTGAAGGAGCTTTTTCCCACATGCACCTATTGCAGTTCTTGTAAGTACTAAACGCTAAAAAAGTACTTTCTCTCTCTTCTTTTCTCTATTCTGTTTTTTGCGTGTGTGTCTAAAGCTGTGAAAATATGCAGTGAGGAAAGTGTTGTGTATCATGTGGGTGTGAGTATGTCTGAGTAGTGTGTAGTGTGATGCGTATCAGTGACAGACCCTGCATTTACAGACTGCCCACACTTACACAACAATAGCTTTTCTGTGTCCCTGTGCGTGTGAGAAAGACAGAGACAAGTTTGTTTTCAAATGACAGCATGTCAGTTCTTTACTCACTGAATCAGTCAACAAATAAAACGCATCCTGCAAAATATCATGTGGGGTATTTGAAAAATAAAAACTTGTGTATGTATTCAGATGGTAATAATTATAAGCCTAAAATCCTTAGAGATCATTTTGTTCTTGAATAAAATAATAGGCATTTTGAAGCATTTGGTTCTGTTCTGTGTGTAGATCCATTACCCTGAGAATATCTGAGACTGTTGAGGACCATTAAGATAGATGTGCTTTCAGCTCCTGGTATTTACTGTGTGATTATATATTCTAAACGAAGGCAGCGATGCTTATTTTACAAGGCCATCTTTTAGAAGATGCTTGTAATTAATTGAACACAGTCCTTTAGTGATATAAAAAGATAAAAATCATGTCTATAACAGAACTGTAATGATATAAATGGTAAAATACACATGGTTTTGATTGAATTTAATTTACACATTATATGCGTTAATATTACCCTAGCTTAAAACAACCAAATATATTGGTCTGTTAAAAGAATATCCAATTAATATATCGTCTTGTGTTATGAAGTGGCCTCACAGTTTAATGGCCACAGAACCAGGAATGAGTTAATACTTGTCTCTGTTGTTTAAGTGAGGGATATAAAGCGAGAACAGCTATATGGTATATGTGATTAACATACAGCTCCCAAGTGCTTGTGTCATCATCTGACACTGGGTCAGATAATTTGTGATGAAAAACTATAAATTACAGTTATTATGTTCATAAAATAACTTTTGCAGGATGTTTCACAATGTGGAAATATGTAATATGTTTTTGTTGACTTGTTATAGAAGATACTTCAGGAAAACATCTCAGTGCAGTCCAAAAACTGTGATTTCTGTTAGAGATGGTAACTCGCTTTAGTGTGGACTTGTACTACTTGGACTTTAGCATGGGATTTGTAACTTTTCAGATCCGTTCTATATCACACACGAACAAAACAGTAAAATCAAGAAAAGCATAACAGACATTTTGTAAAGTCATAGTGCCTTTTAAAGCACAAACTCAAATTTGTCTCTCTTTGTTTCTTTTTGGTTTTGCACAGGCTTTTGAACTCAAATACATTCTCTTTGATTTCTGATGATGCATTTGCTGGCCTCGGACACCTGCAGTACCTGTAAGTATTTTTTAAAGTGATGAATGAATGCTTTATAGATATGGGCCGGTTGCACTTGCTGGACTTAAAAACGTTGGGTGTAAGCAGTTATCAACCACACTTAATAAGCAATGTAAGCGTTGTGTAAGAGCTGAAGGTCCCCTGTTGTGTGTTTAGTTTGCTTGTTCATGGTGTCTCCTGTCAATCATGTGCTTAACTGTAAATTGTGCAAATTTTAAAAATAAAAAATTGTCAGCTATGTGTTGAGTTTTAAGAAGATCAAATTTGGTTGAAAATGGTAATTGGTGAGTCGGTTTAATTCAGCATTTTGCAAGCACTGTTATTAGAAAATGCTGCATATATGTAACAACACAGTCACTATCAATCATTAATCATTTGCATAGAACAGAAACATTGTAAGCTCCTCTCTTGCCTCACATTGCCTTGGTCTAATACCTGCTTTCACCCCCTTTACCTCACCTATACAAGTGTTGCTAGTTTACTTGTCACTAGATTTTTCAGACCACCTTAGCAACTTTAAAAAATAGAAGCAACTAGCAACAAATATAGTAACTTTTTGGATAAACCTTAGCTTCTTTCAGTAGACTGTAGTGTAGTTATATATTCAAAAGGAAGCACGCTGTGGAGAGAAACAAATAGGTAAGACACTGGTTTTCCCTAATGATTATTTTGTATTGTGTAAGTATATCTGAAACCACTGCATAGCTGCTGTGTTTAACTTTTTATGGTGTTTTTTTTATGGTTAGATTTGGAAATCAGCAGCATCTAAGCCACGATAGATCACTGTATTTCACACTTAATCCTTTGTTTGATAACAGGAACAGAAATATGTGAATAAGAACAGCTGTACCAGAATAAAGTATGTAAGCATAGAGCTTAAAGCTCATTGATTGTGTAGCGGAACCCTGTATGTTAGACTAATGTCTTAACATTTCGTTTATTATTTTTATTTTCTCCATTAAAACAAACTATAGGAATCAAATTTGGTATTCAGATGTGTATTACACCTATAGATGGTGCAACAGATATCTGTGTAGGACAAAGAGCTAACATATATAGCCAAAGATGTGCTTATATGGTTGTAAATAGTTTTAGGGTTTTTCAAACCTTAAGAACCTTGGGGTCCTTGAGTGACCCCAGCCCTGGACCCCATTGAGTGAACCCCATTTTAGATGCCTCTGTCATCAGACAATAGAGTCTGTACTAATGATCTGATGAATGTCAGATGGAGGAGACATCCAACATGCGGGCCTTATAAGTGCTGGTTTATGTGGATGTATGCAGGAATAATCCAATATGTGGACCTATGGAAGGTTAAATAGCTGGGTTAATGGTTGGTGGATTGGATAGATGAATCAATGATATATATTAGTATTTCAGACATGGCCTGATGTATAGATGGATGAAGTTGGTGGCTGATGGATTACTGACCTGTGCTGATAGGAAAATCAGACTAGAGGATTTCAGACATGAGTATTTTTCAGATAAGAGACTATGTCCATGTTTTTACATAGATGTTCTCTCCACAGACTGGTCTTGTGGGTGTTCTGTAACAGTAGAATTTTGTGTCTCTCCAAATTTTTGAGCTCCAGCTTAATGCCTAAAAATATCCAAAACCAAAGTCTGACATAAATTTAAAAAAAATTCTCCATAGAGTAAAAGTAAATATTTAAGTAAGGAAATAATTGAATTTACTTATTTTACCTTGTTTTTAGCACAAGTTTATTTAACTTAATTTACTAAAGCTTGTGTTTAACACAAAACAAAGGGACAAAAACAGTAATTAAAGATGTATTCTGTTGATAAATTTATCTTGTTTTAAGGATGTTTTAATCTCACTGGAATACAAGACAAAAATACTGCTGTTTCTTGTGGTTATATGGCAGTTATTTTCTTCTTGCAGGTTGTTTGTGTGTTTCTCTCCCCTTTGATCTCTTTTGCTTTATCTGAGCATTTCTCAGTGGCTGAATTCCAGGATCTGTGATGCTGAAGAGATGAGCCTTCTGTATCAAATTCATATTGATTCACCACATATTTTAATTTTTTATACTTTCCTGCAAACCTAATAGTCCTACATATCCTACATTCCTTTACAATATTAAAAGGAATTGTGTCATATTGATCAGTCAAACAGTTTCTTTCTGATATAAAGAAGAACACAGTGAATTAATTGAATAATTCAGACTGCATGCATGTATCTCATATCTCTTATCTTTATGCAGAACGTACTGTATCCTCCTTAAGATGCAGGTAACGTTGTCTTCCAGACCAAAGCACTGTCAGAGCACTGCAGAAAAAGAGTGAATGGGGGCAGTGAAGGGAGGGCTTTCTTGCTATATTGCAGAAAGCTCTTAGCAGTAATGAAAACACTCACAACCTCCATGTCATTAAGCTAAAAGCTTTAATAAGACAAATACAGCAGATTCTGCAGAGAAAGGTGTGTTCTGCCCGGACCTTAATTGTCTTATTCTATCCCTTGATGCATAAATCCTTCAGGAAGGCATCAGCCAGCATTCTTCTGCATCTCTGCTGTTTATTATAAATAAGAAGGTAGGAAAGACGCTAGTTGATCAATACCCCCCATTCTAATGTTTTATCTCTGTCTCTGATTGCACACCCCTAAATCTTTATAATGACTTTACCCAACTGTCCAATATACAAATATTCCATTATGCAGCCATCTAACAAATGGGTTGTTGGTTGAAATAGCTTGTGCGCCTTTAATTATTTATTGAATGCCTACTCTCCTAATCTTTAACGTTTCTCACCCACATTCCTTGCAGATTTATTGAGAACAATGACATCCAAGCTCTGTCCAAGCACACATTCAGAGGACTGAAATCTCTGACACATCTGTATGTATTACCTGCTCCTGAATCTCATAGCAGCATTTTTAGATAGATGTATATAATGAAAATGTTTTTAACGCACCTAGCACTTACACATATAGACACAGATGTTACCATTTTAAAAGATCATGATATGTCTGCAAATGTATATTTAGACCCATATATTTGCAATGTATAAAAAACTGTTGGAATCATTTAAACATTCTTTTAAAACATTCTTTTAGATTCAGTGTAGCTGTTAGTCTGGGGTTAGTTTGGGGTTTGGCTGTTTCCAATTCCTAAACTTTAACTTTGTCTTATCAATTGTTTTGAATCTTTACATATTTGGTTACATCTTTGGTCAGATATACCAAATTACTGTCTGTACGTAGTAAAATGAGGCAAATGTGTCATTCATTTACTTTTTTAATTTGGATGTAATTAAATAGATGTTGTTTTGCTTCTCTGATTTGCATGTTGTCATTTCTCTCTGTTGTCAGATCTCTATCCAACAACAACCTCCAGGCTCTTCCCCGAGATCTCTTTAAACATCTGGACATCCTCACAGACCTGTATGCACTAAACAACACCTCACTGATCTAGGAATACAGATAAATGATTCTTGTGATGAATGTGCTTCACTCTTTGCAGTGATCTGCGAGGAAACTCCTTCCGCTGTGACTGTAAGATCAAATGGCTGGTTGACTGGATGGAGAAGACCAACACTTCAGTTCCAGCCATATACTGCTCCAGCCCGTTTGAGTTCCAGGGTCGACGCATACATGACCTTACCCCACGTGACTTCAACTGCATCAGTGCAGGTAACATCACGCAGGCACCTGGGCATAATATCAGCTGACTTGATTCAACATTGTTGTAAAATAGCCTATTTTGTTCTCTGTCCTCTCCATTATTTATTATATAAGATACATATGTGTTAATTTAAAAAACAGCAAAAATACACTTTCCTTTTTACAGTTACAGTTTGGCAGGGGTATAAATGTACTTGTAGGTACAGTTCATCCATAAGTATTGGGACAGTAAAGAAAAAATACTATTTTCTGTAAAGTCAACAAATGTTTTATAATAAAAGATGACTATGAGGCAAAAGTACAAAATGTTACATTTTGTTATTTGCCTGCTTCAACACTTAAATGTTTAACCAATTTAAAAGGACAGCAGAGTTTTATCTCTCTGTCTAATGTGAGCGTAAGAATTGAGACAGTTGGCTCACAATTGCAATGTGTTCATTAAAGCAGAGAATGTGTTGTATCAGTTCTGTTCATTAACTACTGAGTCTTGAGTTTGATGTTCATCTTTTAATCAGAAATGTTTACTTGTATGTGAATCACAGAAGAGTAACTTTTGATGTGAAACCTACTTCAATGCAGATTTTGCAGTATATGAGACATACTCATTCCAGTCTTTGTCGGTGGAGTCCTACGAGTTTAATGATGACCAGTATGTGGTTTTCGCTCAGCCCAACACTGGAATTTGCACCGTGTTTATTTGGGATCATGTCAACATGCTTTTCAAGACTCATTACAACATTACATGTAAGTCAAACACTACAGAGCACTACTGCTTTGTACCCAATATAATTCAAATAAAAACAAGTTATTAAAATAAAAACCAGTAAAAACAAAGTGTGGGGACAGGTAAACAATGCTTCAAAAAAAGGTTCAGCTGGCTGTAATAAACTTGTTAAATTGTTAAAACTTGTTAACTTGTTAAAATTAAGGGGGTTAAAATAAAATGAGAAGAAAATGAGAAATTATTTGTTATTTTCTGTTTAAACTGCTTAAACTCTAAACATCTTTAGTCATAGAAGTGTGCCAAGATCGAAATGTAATTGAAGATGTTATTGTGTGTGCTTTCTAGCTCGTTCTGCAGTCTACTGCAAGCCTGTAGTTATCAACAACACTCTCTACATGGTTGTAGCCCAGCTCTTTGGAGGATCCCATATCTACAAGTAAGCCACTACTGTTTATTGTATATTGTACATAATGGATATATTGTACTGTCTAGGGTTAGGTTAATTGGACATTATGTATTCCTTAATTTAGTATTATCCATAATTTAGTCCTAAAACTAGTATTGTAGTTTTGGGGGCCATCATCACCATCCATTTAGTAAATTATTACCTCAGGCATATTTTGTGATGTTACATGTATTTTTTTTGTATTTACTGCTTTATTGTGACACTTGATTGTGTTGTTGTTGTCGTCAGATGGGAGGAGGGTCCATTGCGATTTGTCAAAATCCAAGATATTGACACCACCCGTGTCCGTAAACCCAACTTCATTGAGACATTCCAGATTGAAGGAGACTGGTACTTTGCTGTAGTCGACAGCTCCAAAGCAGGTTCCACCAGCTTGTATCGCTGGAACAGTAATGGCTTTTACTCACACCAGTCTCTCCATCCCTGGCACCGAGACACGCATATTGACTTCCTAGAGATGGATGGCAAACCTCGTCTCATACTCTCTAGCGCCTCCCAGCCCCCGGTGGTGTATCAGTGGAACCGCAGCCAACGTCAATTTGTCTATCAGTCCCAGATTGCAGACTCTGGTGATGTGCAGATGGTCAAGCACTTCTGGGTGCGGAAGGTGCTATACCTCTGCCTCACACGCTTCATAGGAGACTCAAAGATCCTGCGCTGGGACAGCCAACGGTTTGTGGAAATCCAAACCCTGCCTTCACGTGGGTCTATGGCCGTGTATCCTTTCAGTGTTGGAGTGAGGCAGTACCTTCTCCTGGGAAGCGATTTTTCATTCTCTCGGATTTATCTGTGGGATGACCTCACTCAGAGGTTCCAGCCCTTCCAGGAACTGAACATGCTAGCACCTCGAGGGTTTAGCCTTGTGTCGATTGACAATAAGGATATTCTGCTAGCAGCAAGCTTTAAGGGGAAAACCATGGCCTACCAGCATTTAGTGGTGGACCTCAGTGCCAAGTAGGCTGGAAAAGATGTAGGTCTCTGGTTGTGTATGCCTAAATGCCAAGAATTCCAAAAGTTCACAAAATCTTCATTTTACATATACAAATTAATTCTAAAGTATCCTCACGCACAGAGTCATCACAGAGTCATTATTAACTGTTATAGAGGCCATTACTCTCAAGCCGTTATGTCAAAACAGCAAAACTGATATCCTATGTTGACTTTTAAAAGTAAAAATTTAACATGCGTTGCAATGATGATAGAATGTAAAGTGTTCAGCAGTTTCGTGTGAAACAAGTTTTTAGACAGACGCCACACTCTAACCCAATAATTACTATATTATTAAAATGCATAGAGATGTTCCCAACAACAGCAGCATGTACTTTTTCTTTGTCCAATTACACTAGACCAGGGGTTATCAAACGGGAGCGTGGGACACACGTGTGGCCACAAGGGGGTGCTAGGGGTCCACAGAAAATTTTAGGGCAAACCGTATCTAAAGCAATAAAAAAGTGACCTTATTTGCAATAATTTAATAAACAGACAGTGTTTAATAATTACATTTAATTTGAATAATATTTGTACTTAAATGTGTTAATCTTTGCAGTGTACATACTACCAAGAATAATTTGAATTTCCCTTCTGTGTACGTTTCCCCTCATAACTGTTGTATTTAGCTTGTTCACTGAGGATTGGGAGGCATTATTCTCTGTAAAGCTTCTTTATAATAGTTAGTTTTTGTATGGATATGCATTTATAAATGAAAAAATATGTCCACCTTTTATTTTAGAAAGAGGCCCCTTACAATGGGATCGTCATAATTGAGGGTTTAGGTTAGCGCTAAAGCGTTTGATAACCCCTGAACTAGATTATTAAAGAAATAACATTTATTTAGCTTTAATATTGTTCTATGCACAGATTAATTTGTGAAAAATGTTGTATTATGGTACTTGAACAATAATCCTCTAAATTGCTAACTAGTGGACAATTATAAACCCTCTGCTGTCATCAGCATGTAATGCAGTTAATGAACATAATAAAAATGAAAGCAGTAACTTAAGCTGTACCTCAAAATAAAGTTGAAATATCTGTTTTATCTTGCACAGGAAACTTGTCTTTTTTATCAGCTTGCATCATACAGTGGTGCATTGTTTTGTGATGTCATTCTCAGGTTTGGGGTCTAAACAATAACATGCAGAAGTGATGCAAAAAGCATGACAAGAATATGGTGCCTAACCATCCAACCTATCAATGCATATCAGACATTTACTCACCCTTTTGTTATTCCAAATCTGTATGACTTTTTTGGTTCGAAGAAACACAATATTTTCAGACAAAAATATTATAAGACAATATTTTAAAGTTGATATTTAATGATAATAATCAAACAACATGCACCCCATTGATCTCCATTGAACTGACACAAAAACAGTGTACTGAGACTCTCTCTCTCTCTCTCTCTCTCTCTCTCTTATAACTTAATCAGAGTTTACAAATTAATTATTTTCTTCTATCATTTACTTACTACAAAACGTAATTTCAAACCTTTATAACTTTGTTCTTCTGTGGAATACAAAAAAAGATGCTTCAAAATATGTTGGTAACCAAATATTGGCACAGTTTGTCTTGTATGGACATAAAGTTACTGCTTTACTGAGACATAAAATATGAGATTATTTGATTGGAGGTATTTGGAAAGAAAAAAGTTTAGCACTCTATGCCCTTATATTTAACACCATCCTAATGCTTTTCTCTAGACTTGGAGGTTGAGGGTACAGTTACCCTACAACACTAAGGCAACAGGTCCTAACAGGTCTTGGCTACTTCCAAATCATTTTTCTTGAGGATTTCAAGACGTGAGATATAATCCCTGCAGCATGTCCTGGGTCCACGTGTGAGATATAATCCCCACAGCATGTGTTGGGTGATGTTGTCTCTTGGGTGATGTCTCGCTGATGTTGCTGGACACCAGGAAGAGCTAACGTACCATTATTATATTATGTAAATATTCCTTTTTTT
>JBAJNP010003591.1:0-38580 GCA_036877545.1 Yasuhikotakia modesta | reverse complement strand
CGCAACCTGCCTGTTTAGATCTGATTGGCTGTTTGCGTGTCATCGGCAGCAGCGCTCATTCTTTAAAACATCTGATTGGCTGTTTATGATCCACGAACTGCACACGCGGAATTTAATGACAATATTGAGGCTATACCAAATAATTTTTAGATCGTTTTACATTTAGACACAAGGGGGGAGTCCAGAGGGTCATTGGGGAACATTGAGGCCCAGTGTAAAGTAACTAATTAGGCCTGACCGGCCTAAACTGATTAGTAGTAGCTTTAGATCCAACATCATGTAAATTTAGTGTGACTGTAACACTAAAACAGTTTTCCCACAGGAATGTTTCACTTTGAGATCAGAACAATGGCAGGATGGAGAGTAGGAGACTGCAGATGTGGGTTGACCTGCTTTTTGATTTCCTGATATATCACTTACAGACTTTCAATATTACTTGCTTGTGCTGCTTTACCTTCACTTTCACTTTGCCTTGTCAGTCTTATGGGGCAAAAGTCCCCTGTGTGCAATATGATATGGTGTAGAAACCGGGGCAGTAGTAATATATTGTAGATAAAGGTGCAGTTAAAGGTGCAGTCTGCTACGTGGCAGAATCTGTCACATTACTTTTGATATTGCACTTTACACAATGACAAACCAAGTCAAAACAAACGCTTCAGTCTACCAGTGTACCAATTTTCTTGTTGTTTAAATTAAATTATTGTGGTCTTTCAAAAGATCTTACCCAAGTATTTTTATAAGAAACTTCTGTATAGCTTTTAGTAAATGCACAATGTATATGTTGGAGCTATGGTATTAGTACAGACATTGCACAATTCCATTGCAACAAATCACACCAAATTATGGAAAACAATTAATTTCATGTTAGGAATTCTGAAGTTTTCTTCTTAAGTCCCTTGGTGGCCTTTTATAACCCTAGTAGGTCTTTTGAAAAACCTGTACCTGTACCAACACAAGATCAAGAATTTGCACTCCAAATCTGCAATAAATTATAATAACAAAGAAATTTTAGATGCACACAATGACATTACATTGCAGTGCATTGTTACAAATAGCTGTTGCTACCTAGTGTTTCAAGAGAAAAATAAATCGGAAAGTCTCATTTATGCTTTATGCTACAACAATACAGATTAAGTGCTTTACTTAAAGATCACTTCTTTATTCCTCAGTCTGATGTCATTGTAGTATGTGGTTGGGTGTGATTTATTGAAACATTATGTAAACGTGTTGAGAAATGACCATTTCCTGTCATTCTGTAGAGCTGGTGCTTCTGTAGTGACCTTTACTCAGATTGTGAAGGTCCTTTTCACATTGCACCACATCATCTGTGCTTCATAGGGGTGGGGTTTGTTTGACAGGTCAGATGGGTGCACTGCAACGCTCAGCTGAATAAGATCTGTAATTGTTGTCATTGCCCATTGCCCCAAATTCCCCTCTGCCTGTGTTCAGCTTCTTTGATATTAAAAGTGGAGCCACCCTTGCGTAAATATTTTGAGCTCAAATAGAAAATCCCTTTTTGCAAAATAGTTAAAATTCCACTCATTGCATTAATATCATTCCGGTTCTTAGATTACAGAGTATTACAGATTACAGAGTCTTTTTGCAATGTGTGTGATGTTAAGCTTTTGATTGGTATAAATTTTATGTTTGAATTGGTTGTGATACAGTGAATTTTGTATCTAATCACTTGTTGATGTTAGGTTAAATATTCAGTGCACAAGTGATCACAGCATGCTTTGTTGATGCATGACATGGCAGGCTTTGCAATGTTCTTGTTAAGGCTTGTTCCACTCTCATCACAGATCTGGTAGATAAACAGCTGTGTTTCCATTTTGAAATGCACTCTGTAATCTGAAAAAAACTGAAGCCAGCGCAACAAATCTTTACTCGCACTGTCTCAAGATGAGGACTTATCAAAACATGTTGCCAAAAACAGCTACGCACAAAATGTTGAAGTCCTGTTGTCATGTTTTCCAAAAGGCTTGATTTTTTCCTATTTCAGAAAAATTGTTTAAAACACAACAACAAGCTTCAGGAAAATGTGCCCAAAAGCAGTTGCTTTACAGAGAAAAATCCCCTAAGCTGTAATTGCACAACCAGCTGTCATAATTGTCTTAATACAAATGCAGACTTTTTGTCTACAGAGTTGACACCAGATGTTTTCTACACATAGCAAAAGTCTGTTAGAAATGTAATTGTTTAACTGACATTTCTAAGGCAGAGAATATATAGAAAGGCGCAGATGATTCACTCCTGAAAGTTGGCAAAATAAAATAGCATTTAAAATTAACTATCTTTATCCTTCTGTAAAATAATATTTTGCTTTCATTCTGAAAATAATTAAACTATCTCTTTTCCAGCTAGTCATCTGTTCCTGACTATCAAATTCCACTTCCTGCTTTAATAAGGGGTACATCGACACAAGAAAGAACAATGTATTTGACAAGCCATTTCACACAGGCACATAGATGTATTGCTGCCGTATTGCCTGCCATGTGACCATATCAGTGCACCTGTCATGTACAGTATTACAGATCTCTATGTGAATGGTTTACTTTTGTGGTGGAAAATATCTCTGCAGGAAGCACGGCAACATTCTCTGTATGTGTGTACTGAGTATAATCTTCTGAATGGGAATGTCTAAAACTAATTGTGAAAGCCAACATTTTAGCCTGATATTTAAGCATCTCTCTCTCTCTCTCTCTCTCTCTCTCTCTCTTTGCATATTATATCACAGTAAAAAGTACCAAACTGTCATACACTACGTCACATTTCCCCAAAGGTTTAACACATCAGCTAAATTACAGTCACTTCCTTTGATCGTAATACATGAGGAACATTGCCTTGTATTTTTATTCTCATATTGTCACAATTCAGTACTTAGAATTCAGCTTTTTTTTTATATTTTGTCACTTCCAGTCAAACATTAGCTAACGGAAAACACAGAGCTGCCAGTGCATGCAGAAAAATTGAGAAAAGTAAAACAAAAGAGATGGAAAAAAGAAATGACGAGCGAGACAAAGTGATGCTGAGATTATGATGCTGAGTGATCTCATTTTATGTCTGTTCCTCCTCAGCATGGCTGCTGTGTTTAGCTGTCTGCTGAGGCAATGAGACATGGAGATAGAACGTCTGAAAGCAGCCAGATGAGTCTATGCAGAATGACCATCTGTCACAGGCCTATACTCACTGCTGATAACAACCACTACTCACTCAGTTAGATAATTCAATCTTCTCTGTGAGGCAGCCATGAACTCGCCCTCTTCTCATAGATGGCCTGGATCCTGGGAAACAAGCAGATATACTGTCCACAAAGCCTTACCTGACCAAAGTGTGGAATTGATGGTACCTGTTGTTATGAGGTACAGACGCTGTGCTCTTCACACCTGGGGCCTTTCATTATAGAAATGTGTAAGCAATTTAGGGTGGTTTAAGCAGTGTAATCTTAGACGATATGCCCACAGACCTCTCACTGCTCACTCAAAGACCATCTGATGCACACTGCATATAAGAATAGCAGGAGCTGACTGAAATCACCAGATCCAAACTACAGGGAGTCAATGTGAACAGGTTTCACAACACAAGTCGTGTCTCAAAAATGCAAATGCACAAGACATTTTCTGCTTCCTTTGAAAACAAATTTTTAAAAGATATTTTAAAGATATTTATTAACACAATCAAGATGCCCTTGATCATACCACTCAGCTTTTAGAGGCAGCATGGCAGTAAGAGTTTTATAGAAAACACTAGATACCTCTGGCACATTTTTAAGCCTCAGAAATGTCCCACATTTCCAGGTAAAAGTCTACAAGATATTGATGCAGCAGATCTTGTCTGGCGAGATGATGAGGCCACAGCGATACCTCAATTCACATGACACACAAATATAAGTGGGACATTTCTAAAGTCAACTTCAGTGGAATCTACAGTATGTCCAGAAACAGGAGTCATTTATTCAGGAAGTGTGCAGCCTTCCCAGCACTCCTCTGTCACAGATAACGGCAGACGGAAGCCAGTGAGACTGCTGAAAAGTTTTATACGCCAGGCTTTTTTGTTTCCTTTTTTTGAGTGTTATTACAAGCCTATGTTAACATTTGCTCATTGTTGAAACAGAAAAGGAGGTGCATTGTTTGAGCACACTAAGTGATTTGTAGATAGCGTTCACCTTCCCTAAACCTCACTCAGCTATTTTCTCCTCTAATCGTCCCTGTCACATTACATTGAAGAAGCAGTCATGCATTTGTCATCTCATTATATTATCTGTGCTCTCATGGAAACCTTGCAGCTTGGCTCATTATTCTGGATCTGCCCACTCAGTGATTAGATCTGCAGAGCCATAACAACACTGCATTAGCACTTCATTTCACTATATAGCCACAAGACACCTAAGGGAACTTATTAATAGAAATTGTTCTTTCTATAAACATTTTAACATATTATGCAAAGACACATCAGAGTTTTTAATCCATTTACTCAAAGCAATGATCCGAACTGATTTACACAAATTAATTTACCTACCAGTTTATTGATTATAAGTTATTTCCTACTTGTGAGTGAGACAAGAAAGGTGAGCTAAACTAGTGTAATGAGACTTTATTGTTGTTGGTTATTAAAAGTAAGTAGAGTCAAAATGGACTTTAATTAGAATTACAGCCATTTTCACATTATTCTTAGTGTTATATTGTAAATCAGGAATATTTAAGATCCGTATTCAGGCTGACTAATTTTGAATATTTAAGTCATGTAGAGATGACCATAACCTCTTGTGTCTGCTTCTGCACTGAGAGTGACAGTAGATGACTGTTTTGATGTCTAGTGTAGCTAAAATTCTTCTTAACATAGACAGTAACCTGCAGGGATTAAGCACCACGTCCTCTTCCGCTGCTATCGCCATGGTAACAGATAAAGGCTAGAGACATGAGTAAAGCAGAGAAATGATTAAAGATAAGGAGTATGTCCTTCTGCTGTTGCACATGCTTGCACACATATTGGACCTCTCACCATTACAGTTCAGATCAGTTCAAACCAATAGGCTGTCTCACCCACTCGCTATTCATAGCACATTGTGCCAAAGGCCTCTGTGTTGCAAAGATTTCCTCTGCCAAGCGCCTGCCCCAATATTTAAACTGGGTGGAAATATGAAACTAGTATGTGCGAGTGTTCCTGTGCCTTTTTCTTTAGTATTGTAATTATTTTGTATTCTTTGTTTCGTTTTGTTTTCTTATGGTAGATTCTGAATGAAAGTTTTCTTAATGATCTTTAAATTGAATTGAATTATAGCTGTGATTTGAAATAAATGCGGATGTCTGTCATTTTGACTAAGTTGGGAGTTCTGAACGCGAGCATTACTGAAGGTTATGTGCTGTGGGCGATCAACCTGATATTGCAACTACAGGTGCTGCTCTGTGGTATCTGAACTCTGTTTATTTATTTGTTTATGTTGGGTGAGATGCCAGCAGTACTTTAACCACCAACTGTTAGTTCACCCAAACAGTTTGCAAAAGGTTCTATATCTATCGACTGAAGGTAAAGCTAAATGAGAAACATGCAGTAATAAGATGCAGATAAAAAACAGATATCTCAAAAGACCTTTAAAAGAACTACAGTAACTAAAAATCTGTAGGCAAATCTGTAGGCATTTCTATTTTTACTGAGTTTGTGTGAGAAAAACACAAACCCGTTAGATATGCAGGGAATTAAAATCACAAAGTGAAATACAGATTCCTCAGGGAAGACTAGTCCCATCCAAATTCGACTCATGTCTATGTATACAGCTTGTTTATAAGCTCTTGGGCATGTTATGTGTCCCTGTTTTAGAGAGTTCAAAGAGAACAAAGAGGCAGACTTGAGACATAAAAGATGCATCTGACAGATCCATTTTTTCTTTGTAGCACAGACATTTTTCTTTCTAGCACAAGGACCACACTTAAGGATCAAACCTTCTGAGGGAAATTGGAATAGAATGAGATATTATATAACATATCTGCTATAATATGTATGAATATGATGTTGAACTTCTGTGTAGCCATGGTTTTAATTAGCAATAAATTACAATGATCCTGTTTGTATAGAGAAAGATAATATTGAAACGGCAAGGTGGCCAGTGGCTGATATACACATTGAATACTGAACTTTGAACTGAACCTATTTTGTTCACTTATTAAATTAGCATGTTTTTGACATCATGCCAACTCATATTTCTGTTCTTTCACTGAATAACCAAGGTACTCAAATACTAAAGATACTACAAAAAATAAAGGCTGAACATTATTAAAGAATGAAGGGATAGATTTGGACCTGCCACAAAGATGTGCAACTTCTGTTTATTGAAAAATTAACCATAAACCTGGTCTCACCATGGTCAAGTATTGACTGATCATTATGTCTGACTATTACCACTTTTACCAACACTTATTTATTTTAGAGTGCACAAGATTTCAGTGCACTAAGAATCATGATGGAAAGTTGCTGTGTTACTATAACATTTTTCGAGGTCAGTTGCAGGAGACGTTGTACTTGAAAGTTGTTTTTTGGCTTTCTGATCTCTTTGTTTCTTTAGAATTGAATTATAAGTGCTGTACTCAAAACACTTCTATTCTTTCCACTCTTCCACAGAATGAGAAACCACTTGGTCATTCTGCAAGCAGGTCCAGCAACATTTCAAAGGTATGAAAATCTGTTTCCTTTTCATTTTCTGCTGAGACAAATAGAAAGCAATAGACACACAGGGAAGGGGTGAGAGTTTAGCTTTCTGGGGGGTCTGCAGCTACTTTATATTCTCTGCTTTTTATTCCATCAGCATTTCAAAGCAAGACCTTTCAAACAAAATGCACTTATTTACTTTGCCTTGCCAGTGAAAATTGATGGTCAGGACTTTTTGTCTGGGCAAGAAGCAAAAATAAATGCAGCAGACAAATGACAACGTTGGCCTCCTGTGCTTGTGTAGGCACTTTATCTGTAGTTATATATTTCTTAGATTAAGGAACTTTCGTGCTCTAAGAGACTTGGAGTCTTTTCTATGTTTGTCTGATATTTAATGAAATGCACATGGTTTAGACTGGAAGAACACTCTGAGTAAACACATTCATGAAGGCTTAACTTTATCATGCAGCATTATTGCGTGTGTGTGTATGTGTCTGATTGTTTGTGCGCGTGTGTGTTATGTGGCAGCAGGAAACCTCAGTACTCAAAGGGGGTAAAGTTAACTTCAAATGTCTGTGTGATTAAACCGAATGTGTTGATATTCAGGTATCCAAATGTAAACAAACTCACAGATTAATTAACTTGCTCAGCGTGAATTTTTGTTGCTCCCCCATGATGGTAGTTGATCTGAAGAAGAAAACTGTCAGTGTACGCAAACGCTCACGTCTTTCAGCAACGCTGAGAATAATTGCAGCTTTTAAAAAAAATGCACATTAAAAAAAGCCTTGCTATAATAGAAACACTTGCATGTGTCACTTCACAGACACACTTACATGGAATCAAATGTATTGGGCCCTAGTGATGCAACAATTTTACCCTTTGTCTTTATTTCTATTTATCTTACTGATATCTGGCTGTGGTAGGGTACAACATTTTGAAAACTAGTGTTGGTCTATAAACAAACAAAACAATTTATTTTCACAGTTTTTGATTGCTTTAGCCATTTGATTTAGCCATTTTATTGCCTGTATTTATATTGAATTCACTATTGGAAGACATGGAGTGAAATTGTAATGTGGGTTCATGTTGGGATTGTGGTTCCCAGCCATTTTCACTATAAATAAGATCTCTTCCTGTTAGTGGAGATTTATTGCACTTCTGAATAACTTTGAGCCTCTTAACAGATAAACTCTTTACATGTACTTATAGATGTCAGGTCACCAGCTCTGTAAAATGCCCCATTACTTCAGCTCAAGACTGTTTAACTACTGAGAACTTAGAAGAACTGCTGAGTCTCATGCTAGAGCCTGAAGCAGCATGTTTGGGGACTGTTTTCACCCGGGGTTTAAATGATTCAGCTGAACAGTAGTAACTGTTGTGTCCTCCATAAATCTGACAGGCTTGTTCTTTTCTGATGTAAGTTGTGTAGACTTTAGAGAATTGTATTGTGCAGAAAATGACTTTCAGAAATACTGTATATTAAAATGTTGTGAGGGCACTTTTAGTAGTGACTTGTGGAGTGTTCCTATAGCTCAGTTGGTAGAGAATTACGTTTACGGCGCAAAGGATTGTGGGTTCAAGTGTCTGCCAGATGCATAAATGTAAAGTATACAAGCAGTACTGTGTAATGCACAGTTCAGTTAAATGTGATTGACAGCTGTACTCTATAATCATACAAGCTGTTTTTAAACACAGGATTCAAGGCTGCATTTTAAGAGTGAGTTCAGCTAAAGAGTTTGTTCATTTTCACAAACTCTGTCATAATTTCTTCAGTCTTATGTTGTTTCAGAAAAGTAAGACTTTCTTCTATGGAACAAGAGAGAAGTTTTGAACAATGCCTTTGTTTTCCATACAATGAAGCTGTCAGTCTAGCATTGTGTCTAACATCTGCTTTTGTGTTTCCCTCAAGAAGGAAAGTAATACAGATTTAAAACAAAGCAAGAGGGAATAAATTATTAAAGAATTGTCATGTTTGGCTGAACTACAGAATCCTCTTAACCTGTGTGAACAGAACTGCACTGGATAACTGTCTGTCTCATTATATGTCTCATTTAAATGTGGTTGTAATTCATAGATGCTGAGTTATAAACTGTTCCTTTTGAACATTTTATAAATACTCGCAGCTACTCCAACCAGCTGTGTGACCCAAATTCTGTGTCTTACACTGTTAAAATTAAGTAGCCACTTAATTAAATAAGATTTGAAGTGCACGATGGAACTCGTTTTTAAATAAAGCCATGTCAGTTTTTAATCAGGTTACTGTATAATCTAACAGTTTATTTAAAGGCAGATATGATTAAATTGCTTCATCACACTTTATTCCAACCCATGTAACAATAATATCATCTGGTGTCAAACCAATTCAGGTCTCCACCAAAAGCTCTATGGATCATTCAGTGTTACTCATTAATAAAAGAGAACCACTAACAATTCCCACAACTCTTGTTGCTGTGCTTCGAGGAACTGAGACAAACGTTTGTCTTTATTACATTCAAAGCCTAGTACACTGTAGCATGTTCAGCTGCCTGTTTACTTGTGTGAAACAGCATCATACTTGTGGACATCAGTGTCTGATTTTGAGCTCATTTATTACCAGAATAAATATTATGATATTATAAATAATATACATGCACCATGATGGGTGGCTACTTTTTGACTGCAGTGAAACCCAGAGGGTCCATTTAGGAATCTATGGGGTTTTCCAGTCTCACACTAAGCAGTCAAAACATCACACTGAACTGTTCCACATCAGTGTTGTTATTACCCAGAATCCTCCTATCTGGGTTTCTTCCCTTACCCCTTTCAAAGAATTTACAAGTCATATGGTGCCAGAGTGACAGATAATAAAAGATTCTTTGAGTTTTTGTCCTAACAAGCCACAAACACATCTGACGCCGGGTAACGTCTTTCAGTTTCTCCCACAATGTGCTGGGAAGCCCCACCCACCATACAATCGCAATCAGCCAAAATCCAGCTCCACATTGCTGAGTATTAAACGCCAAATATAATCTGACTTTGAGGTTGTTGTTGTGGTTGTTGTGCAACCATTTCTTTAGTTTTAGTTTTTTTTTGTTTGAGCTTATGAAGCTATGTGTATGAGTGCCTTTGTGATGGCGTTCCATTATTTATTCACATGTTTGGAGAGGAACTGCGTGACTTGAAGTTCAAGTACATTAAGATGATAATGTTGGAGAGGGTGGAACGCCTTTGATTCGTTAGGGAACTTCGTTAGGCAACATCTGTTTGAAGCACTGCGCTTCATCACGTCAACTTTCACATGAGTGATTGACAGATCGTCCTCATGGCGGCATCTGCACCAATTTCCATAATCATTCTGTAAACTTGCACCGTCAAACTAGGCAGATGATAATGTACAAACAATTAGCTGTAGTGTTAATGTGTTTGCAGAGAATTGGTTAGGGTTGAACAGCCTGGAATCTAAACCTCACTTATTTTAATGGTTTTGTATTTAGGGCCGCTTGTCATTCTGTTTTTGTAAAAATTTTCCTTTAATTGCTTTTTGAGTCATTCCAAAAGTTTACATGCTGCCTAACTCCACCTCAGTTGGAATCACACAGTCTTGCTAACTGCTTCAATACTTATTTTTCAGTCAATGCATGCCAGTAGATTTAAAAACCATTTTAATTCCTTAAACAGTGCTAATAGGGAAACAGAAGGAAAGGATGGTCAAATTTGAGAATTAAGCTGAATTTTCTGTTCTTGTTTCACATTGCTTTTATGACACAGATGTCAGAAATCACATACAAATAGACAACACTAGCATGTTTTGCTCCAGTTTTTTTAATGATTGCAGCCTTGGCTGAAACAGTGCTGTTGTGTACTGTACACAACAAAGGTAAGGGAACCATTTATAGTTGTAATATAAGTTTTACAATTAATTTATTTTAGGTTTAAGATGTAGTTATAGTGTCCCCAGAATGTGTCTATGAAGTTTTCAGCAGAAAATACCCCCACAGGTCATTTATTATACCATGATTTTATAACCCCTTTTAGATGACAGTTGTCTTTGAAAAATCTTTAAAAGCAGATGACCTGCTGCCCCTCTTTTGCAGAAAAGGCCTGTGACTTTACAGCTTGTGCGTCATCAGGTACTCCAGCCACAGCAAACTTTTGAAATGTATTGTTTTATGTGAGTGTAAACACAATCTGTCAGATGCATCCAGCTCAGACTCTGGAGGCTCAATCCTGCCGCACGGCTCACATGGTTTAATGTTAAATTAATGCACATTAACTTTACCCTACACTGCAAGATACAATGATGTTTGGGAATAACAGAAACAACAGCATGTTAATAAAGTTAAAGCCCTCTAGAAATAAATTCTACTAAAAAATAAAAAACTTTTAAATATAATTGCAAAGAAATAACCAACATTATTTTATCGATTAATATTCAAAACCCTATTGTTTTATAAAGATGAAATGAGGAGTACATTAAAGCATCTTACATTACCGATAGATTTTGAACTTGAGCTCACACATGCATGTTGGTTCAGTCAGGGAGGGTTTATACTAATAACCACATATTGAATAGGTTCAAATCTAAAACAACTAATTTTTAGACATTGAAAATTCAGAAGTTTCTGCTTTTATGTGGGTTGTTTAAAAAGTGCCTAGATTTTTACCATAATAGGCTGGTTGTTTACACACTGGGGACACACATTTGTGTTTTGAAATAAAATGTTAAAGTGAATTTTGCATAATAGGTCCCTTTAAGATACTTCCCAGTAGATGCCCACTATAATTAAAGAAAACAAAGCTTAGATGTGTATTTGCTGATAATATCAGTGTTTACAATTCAGCTTAAAAAAGGTTTTGGAATAGTAGTTATAAACATTCTCAACCCAAATGTGGATGAAGGGGGAAAAATATGTTTTTAAGTATGTTTTTGGTATGACTATTTAATTTTAAAAGCCATATGTGACATACCTGTACAATTCACCAGGCAAATTGATTTAAATTCAGTATGCATTGTTGCTTTTAAAAACATTCCAAAGAGTCCAAAGATTTGGGAAATTTTAGGTATTAAGCATATAAAAACAAAAACTGTTGGCCTAAGACCAAGTACACCTGGTATTATCACAATAGTTTTATTTGGAATTTTAATTACTTTCAGAAATTTGTGATTTAAGATCACAAGCAACCTAATACAGTACTGCCTTGTAAGCCCTGTTGAAATGTTGAATGAACCCTATTCTGTGACTTTGTGATTAACATTTTTGTTGTTGTCTACTTTGGTTTTGGTAATGTTATGCAGGTCTATGCTAGAGGCAAGGCCAGATTCATAGTGGAAAACAAATGATTTTCCATCATTTCTAAATAGACTTCCCAAATGTCCCCGAGGCACAAGGCATTGTTATCCACAAACATTTTTTTAACACTCACAACTTTACTGACAGGTGGATAGAAGTGTATTTAGAGCCACATTCCTTTACTGTGTGAATGTGTCTTTGCTTACGTTTTGCTTACTTTTGTGTTGACATTTGTGAGTCTCAAAGCCACTCCTTTGTTGTAAGCTTCTGACAGGAGTTTGTGTTACTTTTGTTAACGCTCATGTGATTGTGTGTACCTTTCAAATATGTGGTCTGATGTCTCACTGAGTGGAGCTGAAGTGACTCCTCAGTTAATTACGTTTACACCGCTGTCACGCATTGCACAACTACACACACATAACAAATGTCCTGATAATGTGCACATCTTCAGTTCCAGTAGCCTTCACATGAGAAGTGATATGCAGGTGTCATGAAATCAGGACTGGGTCTGCACTAGTGTAAAGAGAATGTTCACTCAGACATACTTGCACATTTGTTTTGCCTAAAAACACTTTTCCTAGCAATTTCTTGAAAAAATATCTGTCAAGGATGCAAGTACTGTGAGTGTGTTTTAGTCTTCTATGTGCCTCTATGTATATATATGTGTGTGCGTGTGTGTGTGTGCGTTTGTGGAGGCCAGATCTGGACACTCCATCCTTTATTGGTTCCTGTCAGGCTCTGGGCTATAAATTCTCTGTTCGTTACTGATAGAATCAATAGGTAATTAGTCTGGGACATAAGTGATTGAATCAAACAATGTACATGTGATCTGTGCTTCTTTGATTAAAACTTTCAGGTAATATTAGTTTTAGATTTGCTTATTTGTAGAAAATAGGTTTCAGGGAGGAATACAGTAAAAATGTCATTGTAATATTTGAACTAATAATAAATGATTAAATGCTAAGGTTAACTAAAATGATTACACTATTTTTTTGCTGCCTTGCTAATAATGATGTTTCCTTTAGAAAATCTAGTTCACAGAAAATTTGCTCTAATTTGCTAATGTTGTCTCTGCTTTATGTATAGGCAGGAAGTCCGTCCTCTGTTAATACCCCCTGCAGCTTCCCGAGAACTTCAGTGACACCCTCTAACCAGGATATATGCAGGTACATCTCCTCTGCCCTGACCCTGTGCTCTCTGTTCTTCTGCAGTATGGTCATGCCATGTAAACTAGACCATAAACGGTACAAGAAGACTCAAACTCCAGAAACTGAAAGCAACCGTTTCAAGATGAAAAATGGCATTCTTTACTCAACCACATGTTGTTTCAAACCTGCAAGCTATTGTGTTTCTTGTTTAGCACTAAAGAGAGTTTTGAAGAATTGCCACTGCTCTTGAAGCGACAGCTCTCAGTGACTGTCAAACTTCAAAATTGACAAGAAATACTATAAACATCCATAAAATTATTACATGCAACTTTTGCATTATACATTGTCTTGGCACAATGCCTTGTCTGTGAAATAGTCTGGCCTGTAGCCTATATGTCACACAAAGCAATTGTATAATGTCAGAAAACTTGTGACAGGGTGTTATGAGGTAGTCAGCACTGCCAGCCATCTTTATTCAGCCATTTTGTTTTCTGACCTTTCTTTAATTTCCTCTCACCTTTCTTTTGCAGTCTTTTTCCATTTGTTCTTTAATGCATGTTGCATTTCTCTTTATGTCTGTTTTCTCTCTTCCTCTGTTTCTTCACCCCTTCTCTTTCTTTCCCATATCTCTTCTCTTATATGCAGTTCTAATGACCCTGTTCAGGAACTTGGCTCTCAGAGGCCCTTACAGGCTTCTATAGTGATGCTGAACTCTAATGGTAAAACCTCAGCATCTCAGAGTGTCACCATGACAAAACTCTGTGTGGACTCTCCCACCAAGTCCAAAAATAGGACCTTATTTGGCACAGAATGGCTCTCCCTACTCAAACCATCCGTCAGCCTGAAACCACAGGCTGGCAGTCTCAAGTTCTCAAAGTCTCTGAATGACGTGGAGCAAAAGATGGACAGCCTGTACAGTGGTCTTCAGTTCATAGACCGCACATGTTCAGATGGGGAGCTGGGGCCAGAGAAAGAGACACATGTCAAAGCTGCCAATGACAAAGTCCACCCTCCTCCCTTTCCATCTCAACCTCCATCATTCCTCAACAACTACAAAAACATCTCCAGTGCAGGGCCCGAGCACTGCCTGGCACCCCCTGGTCCTCCCCAATCAGATCAGAAAAGCTCTAACTTCCTACGCCTCATCTTCCCTTTCACCCACTCCTCCACCACAGGAAGCTTGCAGGTGTCTGAGATGGGCAGCTACACCTCACGGCTGCACATCCCCAAGTCATCCAGTGCTTTGCTGGAAGTCAGTGAGTCCTGTTGTATGGAGGAGATGGGAGATGATGAGGTATTTGAGGAGGACTCATCCAGACGGAAGCTCAGGGTGGAGGGGTTCAGGGCTCCTCTTTGTTCCGATGAGGAGGACAGTGACCTGGATCAGTGTTTCTCTCCTCTGTCTGAGAAAAATGGGCCACTCTCACCCTACTCTCTGTCTGGGGACTTCTGCAGGTTGGTGGGGTTTACTCACTCCCACCCAGCTCCTTTTACCCATGGGCTCCACCTTTAGAGTAACGTTAGCTGCCCCTCTGGAGTGCTTGTAGTCCCACTGCAACCCCATCTGGATATTAATTTCCAGTTCTCCTGTTTCTCTTTCCTGTTAGATCTTTTGTCCTGTGAAACTGCTACTAGGTTCCACATGCAATGGATGCGATCATTTCCAGTCTTCAATCAATAGCAGGACTCATGCGAGCATGGAGTTGTCAGTATTATAGATTCATGTTTGGTAGAGGGAGTTGAGTGTCCAGGCTTGGTGGTCTGCATATAAGGGATAATGTACATCCATTCAATCAATATTGCAAAATAAACTCCAACCAGATGATCAAAATGATGAATATTAAATTTCAGATTGTTAAACAAAACCCTCCTACACCATTTTAATTAAGGGTCCACCTTCTAATTACACCTTTTAGGGTCACATAGTAATAAATACCAGTTGGCTATTATAAAAGATGTTGGCATAAAAAGAGACTTTTTCAGAGAGCTGTGATATTATATTACTGTTGTGGAAAGTCCAAGCAGATTTCCCCAGAGAATTAGAGAAGTACAGAAGCAATATCCAGTCAATATTGAGTTTACATTTACTTCTGTTAACTCTTTAATTGGTGTAGTTTAGCGATGCTTAGTGGCAAAATGGAGACTGAGGTCTGATTTTGCATGTGCCTCTTCAGCTTCAAGAATTGACACCAGAAGAAATATTTTAAAAATTCATCTACAGGACTACATAGATGCCCCTAGAACCAATTAGTGTAACTTATGAGGTATGTAATCGATTTAGAGCTGCAACTCACCAACAGCTAAGTAGTAAAAACTGCTTTTGAAGTTTAAAGTTCATTTAAATATGACAATTTCTTAGTCATAAACAAACAAAATTCTTCTTGACATCTTAGATTTAAGAGTATTTCTCTAGTCCCCAGCTGGCAATGATATACAGACAAAGAAAGTCTCTGTTTGGAAAGTGGTTACACCTGCTTATCTCTGAGCTAAGTTTATTGCTTAACACTGTACCTGAGCTTTACTAGGTGCCTTTTCTGTATTGATTGTTTACACCCTTCTCAGAGGTGAGCTGAGGTTTCTTCCCTCATGTGGTGCTATGAAAACTGCTCTTAAAATAGCTGACATTTAAAGAACAGTTAGAAAAGGCTTATTGGTTTAAAACAGAGTTGGAATAGACAGGCTTTGGGATCTGCCACAAAACTTGCTCTGGTGTCTTGTGGTGTGACCTATGCCAAGGACACGTTTACCTGGGACAAGCAGCAAGGTATGTGTTCTTAAAAAGGAAAAACCAATAAGAACTACAGTAGGTTTGATACCATGATGTGGTGTAGAGAAACTAATGTCATTATATATAAAACCTTAAAACCTGTGCAATATTATGAACTTACTAAATGTTTTCTTAAGTGCTTTAACGACAGGCCCACACACACCTATACAACTGTGTAGAAATGTCTGCAGGTTTGCACAGAAATAGATGTGTAGATGTGATTTCATTTCTAAAAACGTTTGGCTAATTTGCTAAGGTTTTCAATTGCCAATAACGCCCTCAGTGCCATAAACACTTAAAATCTGTTCTATATATTTTCATTCTCATGAATACCATACAGTTCAATTGAAGATTTAAAGTCTGTTATTTAAAGTCTTAAATCTGATAACTTTAAGTCTAATAACTCTAATGTCATGAATATATACAACACAGACAAACCTATTACATGTATCACATCAATCTGAATCATGCCACAGTTCCCTGAAATGTTGGTCTAATTAAATCACTTTATTATTCCAGCTGCATGTACAATGCGTTTAAATGTGATAATGTGACAGGCTGCATTTTCTTCTTTGTCTATGCAGTCTGCTAATCTTGTACAGCCTTTACTGGATCAGACATGGCTGAAAATAGTCATTATCCTGGTCATTCAGTCTGAGAAGCCTCCTTGTCTTTGACACGGAAGCAATCTTCCTTTTCGTTTGTGCCCTAAGCAGCTAGTTAACATTTAGAGGGCCTGTATCATGAGGCTTAAGGGGAAGATTGTTTATCCATTATAATATGTAATGTAAGTCATGCATTATGGCCATAATGCCATTTATTCACATGTAGTTCTGTCTACAGGGTCAGAGTTTAGATAAGCCACTTCTGACTAGTCCAACAGTCTGTGCCAATAATTGTTTCACTATAGTGATGGAAAAAAACTTAAAGTGGAAAGCAATTTAAAGATAATAGACACATTGTTTGCAGCCATCTGTGGTCTTCTAGCCTGTTAAATGTTATTCCTTTATCCTAAGTTGACTTGGAGTGTAAATTCTGATATATTTAAACATTTTTTGTGACCTGCAATTGCATCATTGGGTCAATTAAACATTGGCTTGAATTTTCTACAGGAATACTGATGAGTTCGGAAACAATAAGTACTTGTGGTGCATAAATTACACAATGTCAATTCAAGTCACACTCTCTTAGCACTGAAAAAAAATTGCTGCAGTGAGTGTATTTCACAAACTTCAGTGTCAGTGCATGTTCTGCCCAGACTAGCTGTCATGTGAGCATCAGTGTGATGTGAACTCATCTGTTATTCACTTTGAACTGCTGCTTGCCTCAGCACCACAATGCCACTGAAATCTTCATAATATGAATGCTGACATTTTTCAGGCAGCTGTTTGTACTCTGTGCTTAGTGAGACGCGTGTAGTGTATGTCTAGCCTCATGATCTAAAAATTTCAGCCACTATGAGGGGGCGGCCCACCTTATATAGAACAAAGCAGATTTTTCTAGGCCAGTGATATGACTGAAGTCAGCATCTCATGTGAGTGTGCATGATATTAATTGCATCAAAAAAGTCCAATTCCTTTTGAAAAATGTTATTGGTTCTTTACTGCTGAAATAAGTTACCTGCTTTTTCATCTGCGGGTTATTTTTTCTGCTGTTTTCTCCTGCTACTGCAGACTCTCTGTCTCCCTCTTTAAATGTCTTACCTCCATCTGGACACCCTCTCTCCCCTTACTGTAGCAAAACGCTATTTCCTCCCACCTGCTGGGGTGACCAAGTTTGGTGGTTGGATCTGTTGTTGTTTGTGTTAGAATTTACTTCCCACAAATCTGAGATTGATCCAGTCCAGGATTAAGATCAGCACAGCATAGATATTCACTATGTTTACAGCAAGCAGTGGGGCCATCATCCCATGATTGTTTCCTTATGAACAAACTGTGCAGTCCAGTACAGTATATTGTGTATTGTATTTTATATAGTATACTACATATAAATATAGCATTATACTAGCTAGTATACTAGCATTACCAGGATCCAGTGTGAATTCAAACTTTATTCAAACTAATATTTTCAATATTTCAGCCACTATATATATGTATGTATGTATGTGTGTGTGTGTGTGTGTGTGTGTGTGCGTGTGTGTGTGTGTGTGTGTGTGTGTATACATCCAAAGATATTTTTTATTAGCAATGATTTTTATATATTTTTAGTTCCTGTGACAATAAAAATATGTAGCAGTTCTTCCTCACATATAAGTGACAAACAGCCCATTTTTTGTGTCATTTGCAGCATCATCAGCCTTTCAATCTCCCTTTAAAACATCACCTGTCACAATTCATGAAGACACGTAGTGATTGGGTTACTGACATCTTTTAGTTGGTGACTTAATCTCTGCACCCTGGATATACTCACACACATCACTCACATCAGTGCATTCATCATAAATCATGTAGTATGTTGCAGCTCCTAATAAAGAAACTCACCAAAGCCAGTTTCTCTGTTATTTGGTGGAGTTTTAGCTGTTGAGAGGTACTATAATAAAACAGTATTGGCTTGTGTTGCTCTGCGGTGTTAGAAGGATAACACAGTCTCTCTGTCTTTGTAAATAAACTGCAGGATTTGTCACTGTGAGGGGGATGATGAGAGTCCACTGATAACACCCTGCCACTGTACCGGGAGTCTGCGGTTTGTCCACCAGTCCTGCCTGCAGCAGTGGATCAAGAGCTCAGACACACGCTGCTGTGAGCTCTGCAAATATGACTTCATCATGGAGACCAAACTCAAGCCCCTGCGCAAGGTAACAGCCCACCTGCATGTGTACTGTCTGAGCTGCACATATCTGCACCTGTCTGTTCATGTTCCAAATTCTGAGCCAAGAAATGAATGCTAAACTGAACGCACAGGTGTAAAATGTAATATGCATGTTGCTGTGATATATAGTGCCCACAGGTCTTTTGGAAGATTATACAGAAATACAACCATGACCTTGATGTTGTTTACCAATACAGTATGCTTCTGTAGAAGCCATGTATTCAGGTCAGTGTGAGTTCAACAGAAAATTGTGCGTAATTACTGATTTCCTATTGAAGAGCTATTTTATGACCCAGAGCAGAGATTTGCCATTCATAGAGGTTCTGTTGCCATGGAAACATAATTTCGAAAATGGCCCACAATCAACATAAACAATCACAAATGGCTTAATTAGGTTCCTTTTCTGCACTGTCAAGCAATATATATCATTATATTACCTATTTATTTATAAAGAACATTCCTCATACAATTACATAGAGCCATACAGTTTTGCTTTGAATCAAATTCATTATGTAGTGATCTTTGATGTGGAATTAGTTCAGGTCATAGCATTCATTATTAAAGAAGTTTTCAAACCTTTACCAAGACCCTTTACAAAGTACCCAAAATTGTCACCCTGTTGGAACAATAATCAAATGTGCACCAGTATTTGAAAAACATAACAGTTCCACAGTTATGAAGAATATTACCTCATTATTAATTATAATAAATGTTATTTAGTAAACTCATTATGAAATTCTGCTTTGCCATATGTCACAGTTTAATAAAGCAATAAGCCACTCTAAGTCACAAAGTCACAAGAGGTTATGCGTGATATTAATTGTAAGTGGCAAGCAGGGTTTAACCTCGCCATTTTTTATGTGCAAATGCAATAGTTGATCAGTGTAGATAAGAAGCAGTCTGTTCTTCAAGATGATTGAAAACAATTTTTTTCCATGTAGCCTGCAGGAGGTTTTAATACCAATAATTAATTTTTAGCATTTTTTTGAGTGGCATAGACATGATGAAAGTCTAGCTACTTCTGTGCTCATTCTTTCTTGTCCACTGCTTTCTATTTTAATTAAATTTCTGATGCTGTGCGCCTCAAATAGGTTTAAAATAGGATGCGTCTCTGAGAGCCTGTGTGTCACCATAGAGATGCTAGATTGAGCACTGCTTCACAGAGAGTCATTCCCAGGTGTGTGCAGGTTGCATAAACAAACATTATGGTCAGCGTGACAATTGTGGCATCTGTCAAATTTAGTTGCAGCGGACTGGCAATTACCCACCTTACACTCTTTGATTTCTTTGATGTACAGTTTGCCTTTCATAATTGATTAGAAATAACATTTGCTCAGTCTTTTGTTCAAGGGGTTATACATACTTTTATATGTTGCCAATTGTACTTTGTATGGTCCAATGAACACAACGCCTCATGTCCAGCATCAGGAAGGATGCTGGGATTGACATGTTATGTATATTTGTTGTGAAGCATTTGGTGTGGTTTGCTAGTTTTCTGTTAATTATTTTGGTTTGTGTGTCAAGTGTTCTGGAAACATGGACTTTCTATGTATGCTGAAGCCTTATTGGCTTGTTGGTTTGAACTTTTGGCTTGTAGTTTATGTGTAGAAATGGTCATAGACTTTTAAGCTATTATATTACATCAGCCATTTACCATTTGCTATTGACAGGCCTAAATATTATCACATTTGTTTATTTGTTTGTTTTAATTGTTTAAGCTATAGTGCATATTATAATGACTTGGTTGTACAATTAAGTCAATAGACATGAGTTGGATCAACAGACCTGAATGACTGAAGAGCTCTGAGATCATTCTCACTAAAACACATTAAATATTTATTGGGCAGAAAGGCCAGACAAACAATTTTGTTTGCACTGGACTACCCTGATCACAATCATGAAAGTTCTCATCCATCACACACACACACCCTGTTTCTGTCTCTGCAGTGGGAGAAGCTTCAGATGACCGCCAGCGAGAGGAGAAAGATTATGTGCTCGGTCACTTTCCACGTCATCGCCATCACCTGTGTGGTCTGGTCCCTCTACGTCCTGATTGACCGCACAGCAGAGGAGATCAAACAAGGTTAGCCCCTCCCACCACCTCTGTTCAGCCAATCCAGTCTGTCTCCGCTACTTCATCATTCAGCACTGTCTGCTTGCTTCCCTACTGCCCCCTCCTCCCTCATAAAACCTCTTAATGTTCCTCTCTGAATTGTTCTGTTTTATATGGACCAATCATGTCTCTCTGACTGCGACTGTTCACTGGCACATCGTATTGTGAAGTGTTCATTATGTCCACCACACAGACGATTTATCCTTTCTTTGAAATAAAAGTAACTTGCAGTAAAGTAGGTAGGTGTTGAATTGCACTGCGTTTTGAAAGGAACTTGTTACACTGATACAACAGGCGATTTGCTCTCTCAAGCTTCATCGGATCAATACCATTATAAAGCTGTGGAGCACAGCAGGTTCACCAGTGAAGAATTTGTGAATAAACCACAGCTTACCTTTTAATACAGTCCACGATCATTGTCCATATTGAAGTTTTATTGCTGACCGTGACCCTTACGCTGATGGGTCTCTGACAATACTGTAGGCACTAGCTATTTGCTCCCAACATTAAGAGCCTATTCACACACACTTCATTGTCCTGAAACTGTAGCTTTGAGGAAGATCTTTGATCCTCGTTACCATGGTTACACCATTGACTTTTTATCTCGCATGGTAAGGCTGAGACCTTTCAAGCAGCAGTGCATGCGTATAGATACTCAACCTGTGCCTCTGTGAATAATGTTCCCATTGGTTTTACCCACATCCATCCCTCATCTCTGCATTATGTGTACAGAACATATTTTCATGCATAAGAGTCAGAGAGTTTCAGTAGCGATCTTTAGATTTAATTCCCAACCCCTGCACCCCTGAACAACCCCCCCACCTCGTGTCAGTGGCTTCACCATTTGCCAATGGCAAAATAGTAACAAACTCTTTTTAAACATGCAGCGGGAAGAATACCAGGTAAACGCTTTTACATCTATCACTCTTTCCTCTGATTCTTTCCTTCTTAATTGTAGTTAGGGGGCTCTTTGGAGGTCCAAATGACCCCCCTCTGTACACACTGACACATCAACCATGTCTAACATGAATGCCAATCACAGCCTGAATAAAGACAATAATACCTTCACAGCCAGAACACACTCCAAATACAATGTGTGTGCTGCCCAATACAGGCTGTGAATATGCCTGTTGAAGGCAATTTCGGGCTCGGTGGCCACTTATCACAGCCTGACCACTTTTGCTTTTTTAAATCTTCTTTCTGGATATATTTAAGCATAAAAGATTAAAGAAAAAAGATTGTGGCTGCAGAGCATTCAAATTGACTGTGGAATGTTTTCATTGAATTCTGAATCAGCATCTACGTCATTATTAAACTAGTCCTACTGACAGAGTGTAGTTATCATTATAATGAATGGGCCAACCAATGTCCTTCGTATATATTTATGGCAGATTGTAATATGCAAGACATTTATTTTGAAAAGGGCAGTCCTCCCAGTAGACCAGTGAAAACGTGGCATCTGTAAGCATTAAATCATCCTGGCACCCAAAATTGTCCCATATCTACAGCACTAACAAACATTTTCTGCCTCTGCTAATCATGTCAGGTGGATTAAAGCTGCACCCCAGCCTCTCATACGGAGACACAGAAAACAGTACAGTATTCTGCGCTTAAGGCCTTGTGCTTGAGCGGACCGTAGCATTTAGAGACTTAGTGTGTTGCAGTTTCCTCACAGTTGACATTTACAAATACTCAGTGCAGATAGGCACAACTATAAGCAACTCAATGGCTGACCGTATTTCCTGACAAAATGTAAAGGTATCTATAATATGCCTGTGAAATTCCTTGGAATTTCCTTCAGAATTTTTTCTGTTGTAACAACTTTTCTGTTCCTTTTCTGTTTCCTAAACCAACAAATTTTGGTTAAATGTCAAGGGTGAAAACCATGTGTTTATGTTCTGAAGCATAGTTTCATGGCCATTGCTTTTTCTATATGTTGTGCTTATATTTCCTTGTCCTACCTGAAACCTGGGTGGAGATATCAGATCTCCAGCAACATCCCAGTGTGCCCATTGTTGTGCTTGACATTATTTTAGATTGATTGTTGTGTTTCTAGATTCATTCCATATACATGTAGAGTTGATGTAATACTCTTACAGTGTATTAATAGCTGTACTTTGTCTTTTGTGTCTGTCATGCAGGGATATTGGAATGGCCTTTTTGGACCAAGCTGGTGGTGGTGGCCATAGGCTTCACAGGTGGACTAGTGTTCATGTATGTGCAATGCAAGGTCTACATCCAGTTGTGGAGGAGACTCAAAGCCTACAACAGAGTAATATTTGTGCAGAATCGCCCAGAGACCTGTAAAAAGAATGTTTTTGACAAGCCCTCTCTTCTGGAGCCAAATTTGGAGAATAAGGAGGCACTTGGTCCAGCGCAATCAGACACAAACTCTTCGCAGTACACAGAGACAGAAGACTATAGTATGGAGATTCTGCATGTTTGAGCATTTGGCCCACAATACCCTGTGTGTTGGAAAGGCTTGTACATTGCTTCCTCCAGGACACAAGGGGGCGCCAGACAGTACTGGGCACAAAAACTGAGATAAACTTGTTTTGTTCTTTAGATGTTATTTTCTCTGTTTGTTTGTTTGTTTGTCTGATCTTTTCCTGTAAGTTGTTAGCTAACCATAATGAATCAGTGTGTGCTAGATCTTGGATCATTCCAACTACTGCCATTTGTACTGCTGTTGTATAAGATTTAAAATTCATCATTCGTGTGTGTGTGTGTGTGTGTGTGTGTGTGTGTGTGTGTGTGTGTGTGTGTGTGTGTGTGTGTGTGTGTGTGTGTGTGTGTGTGTGTGTGTGTGTGTGTGTGTGTGTGTGTGTGTGTGTGTGTGTGTGTGTGAGTGAATCCATAAAAGCACTTTTTATTTCCCCGTTTTAAAGACCTATCTTTTAATATTATAAAATTCCTTTATATGTGGACATTAAAACCAACTTGAAGAACTGAGAACATGATGTCACATTTTATATAGTTGCATTTATACCGCCACTGACCCTTTTGGATGGAACACAAGGAATTTGAAGGAGCAAAGAGGGATTTCTATGTCTTATTTAATCATTACATTTAAACTATAGAAAACACAATTTGAATTATTTCAGTCATTGTGAAACTGAAATGACTTGGGTTATGTCAGTTGATTACTAAACCATCTGGTTCATTTAAGGCTACTTGTAATACTTATCCTATTAAGGGCTATATTTACTAAAGCTATCTAAGCAATGCCAAAACCTTTTAGCATGTGCTTACTAGTTATTGCCTGTGCTACTGCTTTTGGCATTTTTTTCAAGACTTTAGTAAGTCAGGCCTTTAGTATATGTTGAAGACTTTGAGAATGTACAACTCGGTCATAAGACTTTTTCTGAAGGAAATTAACTCCAGTGTAGCATCATGCAGCTTTGGCAATGAATCATTTTCTGTGCATTTATTGGTTTGCTTAATTAAGGATTTTACCTATGGGAAATTTGCAAGTTGTTTTTCGTTCTGACCTAAATCAGTAGTTTTCCAATTTCTTTCATTTTTATAAACTTTAACATTCACCGCAACTAGATTATCAAACACATAATTTATTTTCCTGCTGTTTGCCCCTTCTGGAGTTCCTATATAACGTTTTAATTGATTTTAAACCATAACTTTAAAAACAACAATTTCTGTTATTCAATTCAAATTACAATGGTGTTCTAGCATATGAAGGCTTTAGTTAGATAACATGGGTGTCATTTCAGGTTATTTATTGAGTATGTTTTTAGTGCTTATAAATGGCTTTAAATGTTGGAAAATAGCCATGCTAGTTTTGGCCTTTGTTTTAACACATTGATCATTTTTGACAAGCTTGACACGCACCATTGCTTAAAATCCTTAGCAATGACACACATATGCACTGTTCCTTATGAAACTGATGTTGTGATTTAGTCTTCATAATCTGATTTGTTTTTTTAAGTACATGATGCCATCTAGAGTGACTGCACAGTCAATGCACATTCATTATTCTAAAAATGCTTTCTGACCAGTTAAACAATGTTTACTTTGTTAATGGCATAACTTTTGTATTCCATGTTTTGTTTATGGAGTCTAAGTACAACTGAGCATATTTGTCCCATTTTGATATCTTAAAATGTATGCACTACAAAAATGCGGCACTAATGTTATTGTGCAGCATTAACCCAGTGGGCTCTGAAATCATTTAAATAAAGCCATTGTATTGGAAGTTTAATTAAATATGTGTCCAGTACAAAACTACTGTCAGTAAGGGGCTGTGCACTGGTTATGTAGTTTGATGAGAGTTGATAAACTCATCCCAACTCATTTTAAATGTAAAATGTCAAATTTAATTTTATGGCAGTAAATAAAAATCATTGTGTACATTTACCCTGTTTTTTTCTTTGATAGCATTGTTAAACAATGGGAGCTGGCTCCTTTGTCTGCTAACACCAATACCAGTTACTAATTTTCCAGAATTTTTGTAGATGTTACTGCACTGCATCATTTCTTTTATAAATGTATTAAGTGCAGTAATAGTGTTTTCATGGTTTCCTGTAGAAGGGTTTAAACTGCAGTGCATTATTCTACTGAATTGGCTTGAACATAAATAACATGACTGTTTCCTGCATTCACATTCTATTTTTGGGATTTTTCTCTAATAGTTCATAACTTTTTTTACATTTAAGCATGAAGAAAAAAACTACCAAATAAAGCAAATCTAGCAATTACTTTCACCAGCCTTGTCTTATATCATCTGTTTTTTTTTCAATATAATTACTGTAATAATGGTTAATTAAAGGTCTGAAAACTGTCTGGATATGTTGAAAGAATTGTTTCCCAAATTAAATTCTCATTTGAATTTCTGTGTTGTCAAGGCTTTTTATAAACACTGTGTGAAAGTGAAGTTGATTAATCATTTCATATTGTGGCTTTCTTAGTGGATAAATGATGGACTTGTAAAACTAAAAAGGCTTTATTTTCATGCATAGTTTTGTATTTTATATATGTTTATGTATGTTTATCTTCTCCCACACAGTACTGGCACACATTAGTTGATTTCAGTTTCTTTAGTGAGATGTCACTTCATTTGTGATGTGTTTAAGGAGAGAAAGAGTGGAGCAATAAAAGAACTCTTAAAGTAGCCAGTGTCCATCTGAGTTCAAGTATTCACTTATAGTCTACATACAGTTTTTATTACATACAGTAACCAAAAGAGATGTTTTCATGAAAAAATGTTGGTAACTTTTAACCATATGGTCACAAAGTGATTGTTATGTTAAAAAAGGAGGACTGCTGAGATGAAAAGTCACAGGTGAGCAACAATGAGCAACATATTCAGTGTGAAATCTCTGTTTAAAACATTGAGCCATAACACTGTCAAATTGTCCCTCAATAATTTCAAAAGAAAAGGTAAATTTTAGCATTACTAGTGCAAATAAACACAAAAATAACTGTTTTAGTAATTGTCATTGAATGACATTTATAATATGGGATGTCTCAGTTTGGAAAAAAAATCAAATAAAGGTTTAACAAAGATGATCAACAAAATGCCATGTTTTTAAAATGCAGTAAATTTTAAATGAATCAATATAACGGAACGTTTAGTGAAATTTGAAGACCTATTTTGGCTTTTGAGATGCTACAGCATCCCCAAGTGGTCTGTTTGTGCATCGCATGTCATGTACTCCCTAGATTTAATTGTAGTTAAAAGTGAAATAGGTACTCAAATCCGCACAAAAAAACAATCTTTATCAAATAGCACGGACAATAAGTTTATACAAATGTTTATAGTTTCGGAATTAAGCATTTTAAGTGACATGCCTTAAACCCACAGGAGAACTTCATAGTATTCACCAATAATTGTTCTAAAAAATAATATAAATAATATTTTATAAAAGTTATACATTTTCTAACTCCTTGTATGGTCTTACATTTTTACATGTTTAAAATTGTACTCAAGCAACGTGTAGGATCATTCTTTCATTTATTGTTATTTATTGTCAGGCACGATCGGGTCAGCCTGCGGTCCTTGAGCAGGAGGCTGTCTGCAGGAACGGCGTTACATTACAGTCTCCTTCAGTTCGCCCTCCAACTGGCCTCCCATCACATAGGTTTGGCGGTGGGAATAAGATCTTCAGGATTATTAAGAATAAATCCAGAAACACCTTTTAACAGGTAAGTTAATAAAATAGGTGGAGGTTGTGTGTTGAGGAAAGTTAATATGAAGTCGTAAATTTCCCAGGATTTTTACTTTAGGTTAGCACGTTAGCTTGCGTTAGCTAAATCACTGACAGGTTTTCCTCATGTCAAAGACAGAGTGGCACCGATCGTAACATTTTGCGACAATTGCATGACATTTTAATAAAAGACAGCACTTACACTTATAGCACTTATAGCTTTACATTGTCATTTGTGGTGCCGCTTTCATTGACTGATCGCAGGACGACTGCAGTGCAGCTGGTCAGTGGGACATGATGCGGTCTTCTCTCTACAGATGAAATTCCCAAATGCTCTTGTTAATCAAGGTGAATTGGTATTAATCGATAACCTTGAGTCGTTGCTCAAGATAACTTTTTCTTAACTTTAAATCATTTAACTGAGGCAATTTTCCCTGCAAAAATGTCAAAGCATTTCAGAAACCTCAAAGAGGAGGTTTCTGTAAATGAAGGGGAATTTCAGAAAGCATGTCTGTAACAGTATGTGAACTTCCTGAAATGAAATGTGGGGAAACGCCTGTCATGAGCACAGGATCCGTCATTCCTGTTTTGGCGTAACCTGTACGGTAAGGCGGACAGAAGTTAGTTTCACTTTCATTCATTTTTTCTATTCGTTTCTATTTTTTTCTATTCTGTTCGTTTCTATTTAGTTCTATTTACTTACATTTACTTTGTACTTTTACTATTAAAAATTACAATTATCAAAAAGCTGGGAAATGATATAACGTCACCATGAACGTCACTAAGACTGAGTAGTCACTGATTTCTGATCATTCTGATGTCTTTTCAAGCTTTGTAAAGAAATGTGGTTACTTCAAACCTTAAATATAATTAGTTGTTTCTTTACAAGTTATTGTTGTAATGCCATTGTTTTGTTTTTTTTACAAGTGACTGTTGATCTATGTTTCTAAAAAAAATCCATTTTTCAGACGGGGTGAAAACACCAGTATGTTTTTTTTTTTGTTTTGACGATTGTAAGTGCTAGAATATTTGCTATGGTCATCCATAGCTTTACATACTTTGTGTTCCAGCCTTGGAAATGTGAAAAGGGTTCAGTGCTGTTTAAGCAGTCTTACACATTTTCACTACTTTTGTGGATTGTGAACTGCATCATTGGTTAGGTGTGGCCTGCTGTCACAGATTGACTGTCTGTTGCAATGGAGCTGCATTCAGACTGGCTCATTTATAAAACCGAACCAACATTCAAACCAATTTCTGACCAAGATTAAAGAGAGACTACCCAAAAAGTTTTTCCACTTTGTGTTTTCACTTTCTCATTGTTTTGATTGCCAGTGTTGGTTATATTCTGCTTAGATGAGTTAGTGGGTCAGAAAAGCACTTTTTTTATTTGTAGTCCAACATAACACTAACGCTAACTATGTACTGTTTCTAGATAAAATGGCCATTCCCCCAACATATGCTGATCTTGGCAAATCTGCCAAAGATATCTTCAATAAAGGATATGGTAATGTATCTAATACTCCACAAATGAATGGTCATCATTAATTGAGTTTGAAATCCCTCTTGTAAATGTATGTAATGTATTAAGAATTGTTTTCTGTCATTGTTCTTATATTTTTAAATAGGTTTTGGCATGGTGAAGCTTGACGTCAAGACAAAATCATCCAGTGGAGTGGTAAAACATTATTTATGTTATGCTTACCTACATCATGCATGACACACTATGGTGTTAACTTATTTCCTGTCTAACCTTTGCCTGGCAAAGTCATTAAAGTCTGTTTAATCTAAAGCAATATGGTATATAAGCAGCCATACAGCTGCTTCAATGTAGCCTGATCTACCTGAATACAGAAAAACTGTAAATTGTGCATGTGCTAAAACTTGAGAGCATCTAAGTGTGATATCCATGAGTTTGGTGCGTTGATCTAAGGTGTTTATCTCCCATCTCTCTATAGGAATTTAAGACCTCTGGTTCCTCCAACACTGACACCAGCAAAGTGGTGGGCAGCCTGGAAACCAAATACAAGAGGTCTGAGTATGGTTTGACCTTTACAGAGAAGTGGAATACTGACAATAACCTGGGCACAGAGATTACCATTGAGGACCAGGTTTGAATTCATTTACAAACTTGCAATAATGATGAATCAAAAAGTGGTTGTTTTATTATTTACAATTTTGTTTTTTTCAGATTGCAAAGGGACTGAAGCTGACTTTTGACACGACCTTCTCACCAAACACAGGGTAATTTATTCTTTTTGTATGTTTGCTCTTTGGCATTAAGCTGAATGTCAGAATAGCTCTTTGAAACCTAAATTTGTCTCTAGGTTAAGCTTTAGGAAATGAAGGATGGCATGTTGTCTTCTATGGTGCAACTGGATACTTTATTGAGCAAGTGAAGCGTCATCGTGTTTTGACAGAGTCCAGTTTTGTTTCGCATTGATGTGTATTTCAATATTTCAAGGTTACATTGACACACAGTGCAGCACAATTTGACAACACAGTCCCTGTGTTAACTGTTAAGTTACTAATAACAACTAATCAGTTGGGGAGAGAGAGCGGCACATGTCTGGTGTAACTTGGGTCAGCTCTGGGGTCTGTGCTCTCAGATGACAGCTGCGACAATGTGGAATTCTTGTCTTTATATGTGATGGGGTCTTTGGATCAGGTGTCATAAAGGTGAAGAGCTGTGAATGTTTCCCAGCAAAAACAGGTGCCATAGTTGTCCTTCACTGCATTACAGTTGTCCATCATCCATACTACAGTTGTCCATCTAAATCTGTTGAGCTTATATTTAAGTTCAGGTTTATAGCATGTTACGCAGGTTTGTAGCAAAGCAAGTTTTTTTATTGTCTACAGTTCCACACTCATCTCTAAGTATTTGGATTCTTTGAATTTAAAGTAAAATTAATTAAGAATTTTTTTTTCAGGCACTAGTATAGATTTTGTTTAAATTATTAAATAATAGATGTACTGTTGTGCTTAAACTTGATGAAAGCCACAATTTCTTAATAGTAACTGAAATAATGTCTGAGTGGTTTAGAGAAAAGGTCCAGCATGATTATTGTACAGATGCCTCTTGGTCTGATGGTTTTGTCATTTCAGTGATGCAATTCTTATATTTCAAGTGTGCAATGAGGGTCAATGATTTAATAATCATTTGTCAAGCAAGTTCTATTGCTTGAAAAGAATATTAACAGAAAATTATTATCTAAACAGTCTGTATTTCTCCAGGTTGGAATCGTGGGTTATTGCTAGTCAAGTGTTTCTTAGCCTGTAACGCCACCTGCTGTCCAAAACAGGTTTAAATCTTATTTCTGGAATGCCATTGTTTTTTTTTCTCATATATAGAAAAAAGAGCGGGAAAGTCAAGGGTGCATACAAACGTGAGTATGTGAACGTGGGATGTGACGTTGACTTTGACTTTGCTGGCCCGACCATCCACGGTGCTGCAGTGGTCGGCTATGAAGGATGGCTCGCTGGGTACCAGATGTCCTTTGACACCGCAAAGTCTAAAATGATTCAGAACAACTTTGCTGTGGGCTACAAGACAGATGACTTCCAGCTGCACACCAACGTGTAAGTCTCATAACAGCAATACATCACTGTATACACAGGAAACTGACAGCTAAAGATTTATTTTACTGTAGGCTACTGTTGATATTAGGAAATAATTTAAGGAGTTGATGTCAAAAAGATTTTAACTGTATTTCATTGAAATATTTTTTTCATAATTGTTTAATATTAAGTATAAATATAAAGCTATAAATATTTTAAATAAACATTATTATATCATAAATTGGCACTCAATAATTAAAATGTTTACTTTTGTTATTGTATTTATTTTAGTATACAGTTGGCTTAGTTTTATTGGTGTAGCTGTGTTAATGGTTAATTATCTTGTCCCCACAGTAATGACGGTGCTGAGTTTGGTGGCTCCATCTACCAGAAAGTGAGTGATAAGTTGGAGACGGCTGTGAATCTGCACTGGACCACAGGCAGCAACAGTACACGCTTTGGAATCGCTGCCAAATACCAGCTGGACAAAGATGCTTCGATGAGTGTGAGTAAATAAACCCTCTTGCTGTATTACACCACTCTATAAATCATACATGTCTAGTTGGTCTCTGAGGAAGAAATCTGAACCCATTTTTAAGCACTGTGCTCACAGTTCACAGCTCACAGAGATGCTGAATCAGTTTTTTTTTTTTTCATTTTTTATACAGGCTAAAGTGAACAATACTGGCCTTCTTGGTGTTGGTTATACTCAGACTCTGAGACCAGGTAAAGTAATGAAATGTCTTTTGTATTTCAACTCCCATTTATAATTTTTGCATACATTTGCATACGTTTTTGTATAAAGAAAAGAGAAGCTAGAATGAACTAACAAATGAGGTTTCCAAGTTGAAAATGGTTTCCTAGTTAAAATGCAGATATTTTCTTTTTACACCAGTTTAGTAACCAAACAGAGAAGTTTATTTAATGTGTGGTGACCCTTGTATGATGAATGCATTGTGTTGTTACAGGTATTAAGTTGAGCCTGTCTGCCTTGCTTGATGGAAAGAACATCAACTCTGGTGGCCACAAGCTCGGCTTGGGCCTGGAGCTGGAGGCCTAAACCTGCTCCTGCTCAACATCAGGGACAAGGGAATATCAGAGAGATCTGGCCTTAAGTCAAATTCCAGCAGCAACCAGCAGGGGAATTCAGGGCGGAATGGGACACGTTCATAAACTACATCAAAGCAATCATTTACCAAAACCATTTTATGGTGTTAATTTGTCCCCTCCTGCTCATACTGTTCCTGTTTCTGTTTGTAGTTAATTTGCATTGTAGAGACATTTGCATTGGGTCAGCTTCAAAATTTATATCATCCATCTCCAGCACTGCCACAGTATAGAAACGGGACAGAGGGCATCTGTGGCATGTCCATGTGTATCATTTCTCTGTTTTTGATAGGTTTGTCTCTGTCATCATTTGCATTGTATCTGATATTCCATAGTCGTCTGATTGCAAGTCAAGCAAACACTTATTAACACTTATTAAAATTCTACCTGCTATTATTTAAATACCCCTATACCATTTTTTTTCCTTTCCATGCACACAGAAGAGCTTAAGTTGTTTCATTTACAGCCATTGAGACTCAGAGCATCTTGTGTGTGAAGTTTGCCCATGAGCTAAGCAGTTCTTGGGTAGCCTATTGGGGGAGAGGCTCTGTTAGAGAATAATGCTGATGCTCTTGAGCTGGCATGGCTGGCTTCTATTGTTTTTAATTGCAGCGCAGACGACAATGAATCTCACAGTAATGGTGGAATGGGTCCTGTGGGTGTGCTTTTAGTTCATTACCTTTTGCTCCCAGTGTTGCATTATGACCCTGATTCCCTGAGGCCACTCTTTCACAAAACCTCAGAGGTCCTTATGTGTATGTTTGAACTTTTAAATAAACTATTTGAATTCATCTGTGATACCTTTTTTAAACCACAGAGCAAATGGTTGATCATGAAGTTCTTCTAATATTTTGCTGCATTAGTGCACAAAATGCCCTAATTTTGTAGTTAGCAAAACTCAAAGCCACATTTCCTTTCAAATAATTGTATCCAATAAAGAAATTGTTGTTTAATGAATATACTGCCAAACAGATTGATATGCTGAAATGTTTATTCTGTTATTGCATTAATGCATACATTCCGGTGATCAGAGCAAGTGTTATAGCAAAATAAAATCTAATTTATCATTATTCACACATTTATTATGTACTCTTGGAATACAGTGTATGCAAGCATCACAAACTCGCTTTAAAGTAGCAGTTTCTAAAGATCATGCTAAACTGAGATTCATGCAGTTGTAATTTATATTACATTTCTCAGGGTGGCTGATTTGTACATTCTTTGTTGTCTTCCTGTTTAATATCTTCCTTAAAGAGTCTACAACATTTGGATTTACTTGCTTCTTTGGTGTCTGTGCTGCTCTCTTTAACCTGCTCTGTCTTTTCCAGAGGTTTTGCTTCCGAATTGAATAGTGTATCAGATTTTGTTGCTTCCACTTCATGTAAGCCATGTTGGTTGTTTTCTTTTGAGACAGTTTCTTCACTATTCACATCTTTATATGTGACTTTCAGTCTGAGATCCACCAGTTTTTACACTATCTACTCCTTCAGTTTTCTCAGTTTTCACTTTGCTCTTTTGAGTTTCTTTTTGCACTGGTTTTGCATCAGGCTTTGATTCATTGGCTTTAGGAGCTTCATTGCTTTGTGTCTCATCAACATTCTTGTCTGTGACTTCAGTCTCTTCTTTGCTTGTTTTCACACCATCTAAGCTGCTGTCTTTGTTGTCGTCCTCTTTCTTTGACTTATCAGGTTTGGCTTTTTCTCCTGCATCTTTGGAAAGTTTCTCTTGCATTTTTTCTATGGCATTTGATTCTCCCTTTTCTGTTTTTACACTGTTCATCAATTCATCAGCTTTGCTACCTTCTTTTTTGGGGGATTCTTCAAGTTTTTGTTCGTTTTCCTCAGTTTTTGATTGAGCCTCTTGTTGTTTCTCTGTTTCCATTGGTTTATCAGCATCTGTTGTTTTGCTGGTATCCACTTCCTTTCCATTATGCTTAGATGTTTTAGCTTTCATTTTGATGGGGCTCACAGTCTCTTTTTTTGGGGAACTGACATTTTTTGACTTGTCCTTCATACCCTCTGCTGCAGTTCCCTTTTGTCCATTCTCGTTGTGTTCAGGTGCTGGTTGCAGGTCCATTTTTGGTTTGTCCAAGTCTACAGATTCCACTGGAGTTTCTTTCTCTTTTACAGAGATATCCTTCTCTTTGTCTGCTAATTTTGCAGATTCTTGGGGTGTGACTATAACATCTTTGTGTCCATCATCTTCAGTTTTTTGGGAAATAATCTCAATGGCCCCTTCACTTGGCTTATGGTTTACTTGAGAAGTTGTTTCAGGATCACAAGGCTCCTGAGATGTTTCATCCTCAGGCTCAGTTTCATCTGATTTTTCTGGTATTATTTGCTTTTCTCTCAGGCCTGATTTTGGGTCATCTCTCTCGGGCTCTTTAGTTGGTTCATCTGTCTTCTTTACATCATTTTCTCCAGGTACACTTGGTGCTATTTTTGCTTTTCTCTTCATGTCATTCTTCATATCTTCATGCTGTACAGTGTTTGTGTCAATTTTCTTATCTTTAAGTGTATCATCAGTGTCATTATTTTTCGTAGGAGTTAGTTCTGAGCCATTGTCAGGATGATCTACCTCAGAAACAGTCATTGTGTTTTCAGCTGACTTGTCTTTGTTATTATTACTCTCTTCAGTTGGTTTAACATGCTTTTCTTCTGCTTCTAATTTAGGTTCTTCTCCATTACAATTCTCTGTGTTTACTTGTGGTTCTTTATCTTCAGTTTCTTCTGAAATGTCACCTTCTGTATATTTCTGGTGTTTCTCAGCATTGTCCTCATCAGGTTTGTCACCCTCACCCTCCCCGCTCTTATCTGACCCAGTGTCCAATATTTCTACATCTTCTCTGGTAGTCTCTGTAATGATCTCTTCAACAAATTTGTACTGAGGCTCTGCTTTTCGACCTCCCCCCTGCCTTTTGACACAAGGGAGAGTATAGATGGGCGACTGTCTGTAAATGTAAGGTACTGAAATACGTGCATCTGAAATTGTAGAGTACCTTGACTCTTCACCTTCCAAAAGTTTTCTGAGGGAAGATAATGAGTTTGTAAAAATACACATTTTTAGATACAATTAAAAGTTACAGTGGTTGACTAATGTTTATTAATGCAGTTATCTACAGATAAAACAATTTACACAGAAGTGCATAATTTAACTTATCTAGAAAGTCATACCAGTTATCAGTTACACCAGATAACACTTGTTTTGCGTATTACATATATTTTACATATTTTTTTATATAATATAAGCATTTACTGAAGAAAACTAAACAAAAATAAAATTGAATATTGTATTTACTGAAATACTGAAAATTGTATTGGCTACCTGACAATGCACTTATTGTGTTGCATTGCCTATCTGTATGAATAAATTTCAGCGTCCAGTGCTATTTTCACATTGAGAAGATCCTGATACTCTCTGACATGGCTGCTCATGTCATATTTAGCATTTTTCAGCTCAAATTCCAGTTCTCTTATTGTGTCCTACACCAGAGATAAAATAACAAACACAATGGAATTGCATTACAAACACAAACATCATGATAGTTCTGAGGAGTGCATCTGCATGGTTGCTTACCTGATAATGATGAATTTCAGCATTGTGGCGTTGCTCGAGATCATATAGTTGCTTCTCTAGTGCTTCTCTTACACCTTTCACGGAGTCGAGCTCAGTGTTTTTGGACTGGAGCTGTCTCCTGTGTTCATTTATCTCTGCTTTAGTAGCTATAAGGGCTTCTCTGTTGACTTCAGCAGCTCTGGTGAGTCTGGCGAGCTGTGCGCAAAAGCGCCCCTCGGCGTATCTGGTGTCAGAGGTGGTGTGACCTTCAAGTTGCATCCTAATGTCCCTTAGAGCTGCAGTGATATCACTTTTGCCATAAGCACCCGTTTCTGCCACCACGTGACCTTCCTGAATTTGGGTCATCATCTCTGCTACCTCGCTCTCGTGGTTCTTCTTCAAGAAGCAGATCTCGTCTTCGAGTGCTTTTGCTTTCTTATCTATCTCTTGTTTGGCTAAATATGCGTTATTGAAGCATTTCTTTAGCACTGAGATGTTACCCTCCGCATCAACCCGGTCACGTGTCTCTCTGTCAATCTTCTCTCTTAAAATGTTGAACTCTTCTGCCAAGTTCTGACGATTTATCTCAATCTGATGCTTTTGAAGGCTCATCTCATGAACTTGCCTCCTCAGATCGTTAAGTTCCGATTCGTACTCTTTGGACAGAGAATGAGAGGATTTGCCTTTGAGTCGAATAGCTTCAATTTCGCTCTCCAGAGCTCTGTTTTGGTTCTCCAGGTGATGGACCTTCTCGATGAATCCAGCGAAGCGGTCATTTAGCCCTTGCAGTTGTTCTTTCTCACTGATATTCCTTCCTGCGAATTTGTTAGAATAATCTAAGCTATCGGCTGGTTTGGCCACGAATTCACTTGCGATCTCGTTACCTCTCACCTCTGGCGTTGAGTACCCAAACGTGAAGGCAGTCCTTGAGATTTGTTGCGAAGTACGTGCAGTTTGATACCGGTACTCATCCCGCGTCCTGCCAGGTGAATGAAGAAGGCGCTCCATCGTGAGGTTGATGCGTTTTCTTTCGCAGCGTGTAATGGAAGACCCGTGCTCCCTCTCTATAAATATACTCTCTATATATACTGAATTAGGTGCTAGGTTTGCGAAAAAGCGCTGTCCATACTGTTTAATTGCACAGATTCAGCTGTAACAGCTCAGCATCCTGCGCACTCACTCTTCCAGAGATCTCCAGGGGACCGCGTTGACGTCACGCAACTCGATTGGACTCGTATTCCTGCAAACTCAACACAGTAAATCTCCTGGTTTTATATGGTAACTTTCATATACATAAAAGTGAAAACAGTAACTCCAGTAACAGTAAAAATCGTACTGTAGGCCTATATACCAGATTGATATCAAATTGATACCCGTTCATTTTGCCAAAGCTAATTAAAAAGTAAATTTAAAAACTGCTGTTTCTATTTGATTTATTTACATTTATTTATATTTTTCATTGTATCTAAACCCTTAATGTTTTTTGTCAAATGTGTTGGTTTGAGTGTCCTAATCATGTAACCTGTTTTTACATGAACATACAAAACATCTACAAACTTCACAGCATTTGATATGTGTAATTTATATAGCATAACAATCAGGCTTATAACACTTTCAAAATGTCAAACGGTGTTATTGATTTACGTTATTGGTTTACGCTGTAATTTTTTTTTACCATATTTTACTGACATTACAACATTTTTCGTGCTATACTGCGTGTGTTTGTGCTGCAGAAAATCTCAGGTCAGCGTCACGCTTCATGCTGCGCGGTCAGAGAGTTTGTGAGAGAAGCTGGATTCAGTCCAACAGCGCAGCTTTCACACGAGCAGCCAATAGCAGCACATGTATACAGTTTGTCTCCTTACAGTATGTCTGCTGTGAATTCTAAACCATTTAAAATACCTTTCAAAAACTAAAGAATTATATCCCTTTTATTTATTTCATTATATTTCATAATATGTATATAGTATAGTATATTTCAGTATTATATAATAAAATAAATGACACATAAGTTTATTTCTAGTGATGGTCTGAAACACAATCTCCATTTTTCAAGAATTAACCTAAGTATTCAGTAAACACTCAATGCAGCATCAACTTAATGCAGTAACGTTCAGCTGCAGCTGCCTATGCTGTTACCCAACCTGAAAGACTGCAAATCTTCATACTTGCTATGACAAACCTAAAGATCTACTGGCTTTGGGTCAGAAAGTACTTCTGTTATGCCTTTGACTTTGCACATATGAAGCCTGGATTCCAGCTGGCCCCTCTCTCCAAATAGTGAAAGCAAAGGTTAAACAGCTGTGAATTGTGTGTGTCCCACTCCGACAATTGTTAGCAATCTTGTGATGTTTGTAACAACACCTCCAGAGACATGTCACAGCTCTTTCTTCATAAACCTGACAACAAGCAAAACAACACCAATGTTATCATTTAAAAGCTTTTCTTATGTATTCCCATGTCTTTGCTTTTTGTGTTCTTATTGTACTTGAGGCCCTGATATATACGTGGATCATTGCATTGTCTCAGTCAAGTATGATAGTTTTCTTCAATTGCGCTACAGCAGAAGAATCTTAAAAATGTAACCATTTCAACTGACCAATCAACCTCCTGTAACAACAGGCCAGCAGGGGAAGCCCAAGTTTCCAGGTCTGTCTCTGGGCTCCCTCTGCTTCCTGGTTCTTGACTTCCTGTTTGCTAGATATAAAAGCTTAGCCTAGCAGGAAGTCGCGATGTGTTGTATTGCCCTATTCTCTGTGTTGCTATTCTCTGTGTTTGCTTCCTTCGTGGTTTTTGTTCTTCGTGGTTCCTTGTGTTTTTTGCTCTTTGTGGTTTTTTTTTTATCTGTGGACTGCCTTTTGGATTTTTTTTGTCACGTTCCGTGACACCTCCAGTCCCTCCAATGCAGATGTGTTGGAGTTATGGTGGGGAATGTCCTAATAATATCATTCATTTTTCATTAGTTTTCTTTGAGTACTACTGTGTATTTGACTGACTAGCTTATTTTCCATTACAGAAACATGATGTAGAAGCAAAAAGTAAATGTAATTGAATTTTCTGAATGTGTTTTATTTTAGTTTGTATTCTTAATTTATTTAAATTCATATTTTATCATTTGTTTCTACAAAACTCACAATTCAACTGATTTTACAATTACAAGTCAATATAACAAGTCAATATACAGTACAGGCCAAAAGTTTGGACACACCTTCACATTCAATGTGTTTTTTTTTTATTTTCACAACTATTTACATTGTAGATTCACACAGAAGACATCAAAGATGTGAATGAACACATATGGAATTATGTACTTATCAAAAAAGTGTAAAATAATTGAAAACATGTCTTATATTCTTCAAAGTAGCTACCTTTTGCTCTGATTACTGCTTTGCACACTCTTGGCATTCTGTTGATGAGCTTCAAGAGGTAGTCACCTGAAATTGTTTTCCAACAG
>JBAJNP010003590.1:16153-38633 GCA_036877545.1 Yasuhikotakia modesta | reverse complement strand
TGAATGTAGTGACAGTTTGGCTGCATCACTGTCTCTATCTTGAGAGCAGAGTGTGTTGAGAAGCTGTGTGTCACCTCTGGATTGTTCTGGACTTTAGTCATCCATATTGATGAAGAAGAGCCGGCCCGTTCAGCAGTTCTGCCACAGGAAAAAGATTCAGGACATGGATATCCCAGTTTAATACAGCTTAATGAAAAGACATTGTATAGATTGACTTAAATAACTCTCTGTTCAGTAGTTTCAATGCAAACAACATTGTTGATATGTCACAACATATATGTATATGCATATGTATATGTATATTTTGTAGCACTGTTAAGATTATAATTGCATGTAAAATACGAGTGGCAGACTACGTAATATGCACTATAAGTAATATAAGTAATATGCACAGTATGGGAAACAGTATTAGAAGATGATCTGTTGCAAAGATAACACATTAAGCTAATTAAAACCACATTTAAGTGTTTGTAATAGATTTGACTGCACAGTGCTCTGGCCATGTTGACACAGCTGCATGCCACACAAACTTCCTTTACTCCACATTCAGGCGCTATTGCTTTCTCCCGTTTCTTCTTACCCATTCTCTCCTGTGCCCAACTGCAGCTGCCGCTAGGGGATGACAATCCAGTCCAGGGCATTAACTAAACTGATGCTTATCAGTCCAGTCAAGATAAGCTAACATTAGTCTCATTCTATAACTGAATTTCCCATTTCCTACAGGTATGTGCCCAGCTAATCTAATAACCCTAATGAGGGAACTAAAGGTCAAGCAGATTTAACCAAACAGTCAATGCTGAGGCTTGAGGAGAATGAGAAATATGGGCACTAAACAGGTAAGTGGTATTGCTAAAAGAGGCTCCGGAGAGATGATATTGATCCGCTAGCTGAAAAGGGAAGTCTGTTTCATGGATTCAGTCAGTCTTGGTCCAGAACAAGTAACTTCTTGGGATAGTCGTCAAGTTATGAATTCTTCAGCTTTCAATGGAATGTTTAATGTGTGGTCAGAATCCTAGCAGAATCTATTAAAAGGAAAATTGTGCCCTCTACTGGACCTGAACTTTAAAACACACACCATCGTACTGATGAGTGCTCGGACGTCCCTATAACCACCTATGTGTGTGTTATTCCTGGATAAATTCCTGAAACTAGGGGGGCATTCAGAAAGCCTGGGAATGTCTCAAAATAGGACACGTGTATGTGCCCCATACTGCGTTCTTCCTGCATCTGGACTGCCTGTAGGGAAAACCTAACTATTCTCTGAAGCACATTTTTAGACAGGCAACAGAAACTCAGCACTCCACCCCACAGCAGGAAATAACTCTGTAATCTACAGAAACAACAGCAGTTTACCACATCAGCCCTTAATGCTTAATGCTAAGAAAAAACACTTTAAAATAAATGTGTAAACTTACATGAACAGTTTGGCAGTTACAATGTCACACTTTGTATCCTAAGAAATACAAATCAAATGCAGGGCCTGTTTACTGATAGAGGGGATGCGCCAAATGTATAAATAACAGGTAAACTGAGTGTAGCTGTTCTGTGTGATCGCATTATAACATTTAAATGACTATACTGGTGACAAGAGATGGATTCAATCTCTTGTTGAACCTCATCCATCCATCCATCACATACAGAAGTATTTTAAATGCACTGTTTATTCAATATGTAGCATCAGTCCAGTCCAGGCTTTTCAAAGAGCATCAATCAATATAGTATAAACAAACAAAAGTGTTTGTCCTCTGTTTGGCCACTAGAGAGAGACAGATATTCTGTTTATCAGACTTAAAAGTATGTTGTAGAAGGTATTTGCACAGGAGAGGTTTATTGGAGTCTTAATGCAATACAGAACGAGGCTTGGATTTTGTTTCTTAAGACCAAAATATGGTGTGTGATCCATCTAAGATCACTAGCTATCCTCTGCCATACATGAAGATTAACAGTTTAAGGGAGGTTTTTTTTTTAAATCACTTTTATTGCCACGTCACTTAGTTTAAAAGTGGAAAACAATGTGATCTTAGAAGAACAAGCTCTGTGATCTTACAAGAATAAGCTAATGCTAATTTAAAGTTACACACAGGCATGAATTTATTGGACTCTGACGAAATGATCAATGGTCTCAATGGTAGAGACATTATAGAATGTTCAATGTGGACAGTGAAATGTATGTACACACAATGAAATATAAATATGCTTTATTAATTCTTCTGGGGACATTTGGCCCACATTGTTAAAGGCAGATTTTGTTTAGATGCCCAGAATATACGCCGTTTACCTGTTCTTCAGCCAGTAATGATCACTTAAGCTTTAGAGAAACAGTGATCCTCTACCTGTATATATTGATGATGATTATTATTACTATTATTAATAAAAACAACAACAAAAATAATTTCAAAAATAAGAGTCTTTTTGCCAATCATGCATGAGAAATGTAAGCATACAGTAGCTAACATGTATGTCATGTTTTATTGTATTGTTATTTCTTGAAACTTATTCATCTACATATTCCACCCTAAGTTTTAAACGGTACGCAAAAGTTACATTAAGGTTAATAGGGGCATTAAGGAGTTAAGGAGTTACATTAAGGAGTTAATAAGGGCCATCAACGCGTTAACTCAATGTATTCAAATGAGAAGATTAAATGAGATAATAAAAGACAGTAATGAATCTAAATACATTGAGTATAACAGCTGCTAAGTTAAGTTTCCAGGTAATGAAATATTTAACACCTTAATCCTTTATAGGTCCACAGCATTGCACACAGATCTCACTACTATGACACTTACAACATGCAATAAAAGAGGGCGGAGAATTATCACATCCCCTCACGTCAATCAATCACGGTGTTCTTCATTTACTACACCAGTCCACATCCCCACAGCTCTCTGTCCAGTGCCACTCTAAACGGGACCCTTTCGCGTACGTCCCAAAGAGGAGCAATGACTGGCCATAACTGGGGATATGGGGAGGCCAACGGTAAGTTGCGGGATTTGATGCTAAAGAGCCAAAACGTTAAATGTTCACGTTTTTGGTGTTTCACGTGTTTTCAGAATCCAGACAATAAAGAAACTGTTTGATAGGAAACTAAAACAAAAATAAAAAATGTTTTAAATGCCTTATTTGTTACTGTTTGTTAATGTTTTAGATTATCATATTTTTTCATAACTTTAAATGTTAAGTGTGTCCATTCATTTCTAATGTGGGCAGTTTGAATGTGTGTTTCTAGGTCCAGCTGCATGGCACAAATCCTATCCCATTGCTCAGGGTAACCGACAATCACCTATTGATATAATCCCAGGCAGTGCACTTTATGATCCCGGGCTGCCTCCTATCTCACTGTCTTATGACAACTGCACCTCCATCAGCATTTCAAACAATGGACACTCTGTGGTAGTGGAGTTTGTGGACATAGATGACAGATCAGGTTGGTATATTAGGGTCAAAACAGCACAGCTGATAAACTTGCTTAAACCTCCAACTGAGAACCATGAACAAATGTCTGGAGATATATTGGTATATATACTGGACATATATTGTTCCCCTTATTCTATATTTCTTTGCTCTGACTGAATTGGAACTGAACTGGTAATGTAATTAGCCATAAGTTAAAATGCCTATAATGGTATTGCTCAGTCCTTTGGACTCTTTGCATTTGAGTGCCTGAGGGAAAATATGGTTTTGCTTTATGTAAATCATGTCTTTAGACATTCAGGTGCTCTTATAAATCTATTACCAAGTAAACGGCTCTTTTTTCAGTGATCCAAGGAGGTCCCCTGGAGAACATGTACCGACTTAAACAGTTTCATTTCCACTGGGGAGGCAAGGGCTGCGGTGGCTCCGAACACACAGTTTGTGGAAAGATCTACCCTTCAGAGGTGAGTGGTCAGAACGATCGATCGGTTTGCTCTTTGTTCTACATACAGTATCCAGCATGTGTGTGAGCCTATATGTCTATATGTCTTTTTGTTGTTGTAATCTTTGTTTATCTCCAGCTTCATCTAGTTCATTGGAACGCTGTTAAGTATAAGAGCTTCGGTGAGGCTGCTGCAGCCTCTGATGGTCTGGCTGTGCTTGGCATCTTTCTGGAAGTTAGTGTTCACCTCATTCATTTGGTTCTCTGTATATATGTGCATTTATGTTACTATATCCATTTTTATCAATAATAATATACCTGTATTTTGATTCATTTGTATTTCAGATAGGTGTTGAACACAAAGGTCTTCATCAAATAACAGATGCCATGTATATGGTGAAATTTAAGGTATGTTTATTTACATTGTAAATATGGAAATTGAGAGGAAAAAGAGTTTCTTGAGGATATTTGGGAGAGGAGATATGAGCTATATATAAAAGGTAGTTTTTTTTAGGTACTTTGCCAAATAAATAGGCAAATAGCTGTGGTATTTCAATCCCTTTTTTGCATTTTATTTAATTTGGAAGCACATGTTAGATTGAAGTAATCCTTCACACCAAATGCCTCTTTGCATGGGATTTAATTTGAAAATAGTTGTCTTAAAAATATGGTAAGCAGTTTGTGTCAATGGATTCAAATAAACACCTGTACACTTTAAATGCCACGCAACAAAGAGATTCTTTATTTGGTGTGACTAAATATCACTATTCAGTTAGTTTATTAGCATATTTATTTGACCATAGACACCAATTATTTTATATATTCATATTGAAATTTCTACTTTTCTAACCTATTTACACAAATAATCATACTAGGACTTTAAAACACACCACCTAATTGTAATTTATTTGAGATTAAGGTAGGATAGGCCTGTTTAGAGCGGCTAACAATAGTAAGCTAGCCTTGAAACATGTCAAAAGCCACACCCCCTCCAACACATTAGTGCTTATATAATTTCACAGGCAAGACAGACGGCTTATATTAATATACATATTACATAATGACTGAATATTTTACTTTATACAGAAGATACATCCTGTTTATTTGTCTTTTGTAGGGAAATGTTGCTGATTTTAAGGGATTTAACCCAAAGTGCCTCCTGCCTCTAAGTCTGGACTTCTGGACATACCCAGGCTCTCTCACCACTCCCCCATTGTTTGAGAGCGTCACATGGATTGTTCTGAGAGACCCTATGTTTGTGTCAGGGAAACAGGTGGGCTTGTGAAAACTGTACCGATTTTTAAATGTATTAATGATAACCATCAGCTGAGTGTTTGTGGATGTCAGTTTATGAAAATGAATGGTCGGGGGGAAAAGTGGGAAGGGCTCCCACCAAATCAAATTTATGGCTGGACATGTAAACTAGTGCCAGTCCACAATATTAAAATATACTGGTGATGAAGTTAATCTGGTCAGAAACTATATAATCTTCTGCCTTAAACAAAAATATGCACTATAGCATTGCTATGACTGAAAGAATGAACACATGCTTTGAATGGGCATCTAACCTCTTAGTCATTAGTCTATAGTACACACACACACACACACACACACACACACACACACACACATGTGTAACTATCAATTAAACCTGTCTGACTGACCTAGGCTTGGTCCGTCTCTAGTCCTTTATGCTGCAAATAAATTGTTTAATAATAACACAGAAGGTCGGCTTTTTTGTCATGGTGAAAGCCAGTTGAATCTGGCATAAGGCCAAAGTAAGTGCTGAACAATATGTTGAGAAAGCTCAGAAGGTTTACAGCATGGAGAAATCTCTCTGTTGCATAAGAAATACAGGTGTGCAGTTCTGTTGCTGTACAGATGATCACTTTTATGGTCTTTTACATTATATGGGCATAGATGGGAAAGTTCCGCACACTGAATTTTAATGGGGAGGAGGACGAGAACCAAAGGCGAATGGAGAACAACTTTCGACCACCGCAACCATTGAAAGGCAGGACAGTGCGGGCGTCCTTTAAGTAACCAACCCGCCAGCAATATATATTCAGAAACTGTTTGAAAATCAGCCCTGAGAAGATTGATGGAGGCACCAAACAATATCACAGCTTGAATGTATATCAAACCTCAATTTGTATACTAGTGTCAAATGCAGAGATAAACCACAAACTGTAAACATTGAGCTATACCGTTAACTGAATTAACAATCGTGTGCTTGATTTGAAAAGGAAACTTTTGATAATACTTGACAACACAGTGCTGATGGCCATTGTAGTTTCTGTTCTTGTAAATGTAAACAGTAGTATTTTTCTTACACAAGGATATTGCATATAGTAGCATGATGAATAAGTCTTTGGTTATGTAATGTTATGGGAACTCTTTCTACTGCTTATAGGTTTTAAATGATGACTTTAAACATACTGTATGTTGACTTTGACACTGAGCTATATGAATACTGTACATGTTTAAATCCCTTCCTATCCATCTTTATCTGGCTTGCACAAATACATGTTGCAGATGTTGGAAATAATTTGTGCTTTCAAAGCGTTCAAACAAATGGAGTCAAATTATAGCTCATAGCTCTACGAATGTCAGAAATCCTGCACCCTGAAATGTAACTTTTAGCTGAAATTTAATTTCTTTTTACTAAAGACTCTTGTTAACTTTTAATTTGACTTTAAAACATGTATGAAGTCATTTTAGCTTTTGAAATACTCATACTGAAAATGTTATGAACACACTGAAATGCATCACATATGAGCATTACTGTTGATAATAATTTGCTATATGTTATTATAGTTATAGTACAACATACAGCTGTTGTTCCAGTTCCATAATTTTGTGACCTCACTGCTGTCATTGTAATGAAACGTTTTGACTGAAGCCTTAAAGTTTTTACAGTGATAAGTGGTTGATGTATGAAGGTTGAAATGACTGGATAAGTTTCACTCTTTACTATTAAAGTGTGACTTTACTATTAAAAAATTCTATTATAGAGTCTCTGGCGTGACTTTATGAGTTACAGAAGCTCTGTTCTTTACTTCGGCTTGGCTAAAACATTTTTTACAGTTTTTTTTTCTTTTAATTTTAGTGGCAGGAAGGATTTCAATCATTTAAATTTGAGTTTTTATGTAAAAAAATGTACATTAAAATTTTTAATAATCTGTTTGGCATTACTGATCATTTTGTACCCATAAAATTTTGCTGATTCTTTGCACTTGCAGATGCAATTATAATAGTAACATTTGTGCTCTTGCATTACATAAATCAAATTCAATGAAAGTTGACAATAAGTAAAACATTGAACAAACCGAGTATGATAGGTTTTAATTATAAAACAGACACACTGAGAATTAACATGCATAATGTATTTGGAAACTTTCTGGCTTTCTGATATGTAATTGAATATAAAGTCATATTCTTTGTGGACTGTTCCCTTTCCAAATGTGTGGTCGTTCCCTCACATCCTCCGCATTTTTGCATGACCACAAACCCCCGCTAACAAAACTTACTCGTCTTTCTCAACCTCTTTTGCTTGCGTTCACATCACATCAATTAAACAGAGGAAGCAGGGAGTGTCACTTTGAATTTTCCACAAACAGTACTTCAGCAGTACAAGCTGGGAGGCAAACACAGAAAATCAGTCATTAAATTATGGATACAGGCATTCATGTATGACATTTTTTTTGCCAGAAAAAGAGCTACGTTGGGCATTTATAGTAGAATATAGAACTGCTATATAGAAGCAATATTAAAACCAACAGTTGATTTATTTGCAGTAGTCTGTCGCCCTCATGTGGTGGAAATTGAATCAACAAATTCCTACAGTTCAAAACTGCACTATGTAAATCCTTATCAGTATGAGCTGGTTTAGATGCCCCTACAATTATCAAAGTTAATATCTCTGGTAATTCATAAACTAATAAACCAATTAAGATAAATTATAAATTATGACAATTCAGAGGAATAAAATAAAAACTTGACTCAACAATTCTACAATTTAAATGCATTGTAAAGTAAGTCTTGTTTGCAATGGTTGGCCAAACATGCCCAGTGTCATGGTGGAGTTGTCATGGTGGACCTGGAAGTGTCTTAAAATGTGTTTTCAGTAGTTTAATAACATGCACTTGTAATTGCATTGCAAATTGTAAGTTTTGACAATAGAATATCCAGGGCATGAACTTCACCTGTTGTCCTGTAACAAAGCCGTTTCTAAGCTCACCATCTGTGCGCTTGCAGCTGGTCAATATTTAACCATGTCGATCTATGAGTCAGGGGAAGCCACAGACCTCAGGCTATGTGTGGAATATTCAACAGCACGGACATGTTCCCTAAGACTATCAGCCTGTGGTTCATTTCCCTGGAAAGGAAGCTGCGTAAAGGTGGACTGAGGGACGCTCACTGTTTGCCAAAGACACGTGATGTCATCATTCCCACAGCGGATCCTGGAACATGCCGCCTAATGATAGTAATTAACTGATGATGACATTTTTCCTTTAAAACAATCTGTGTGTTTAAACGGGAACAATCATGTTATCTGTATGCGTTTAGCAAGAATTGCTTACTGTTCAATTGTAAATTGTTACAGCATTAGTTGACAGTTTCTTGGAAAGACTACTTTTCTTAGGAAAGGTTATTTCCAAGTGCATGACTATAAAGACTATAGTCTTTCATTTTGATATCGTATAAAGACTCTGCACCCAGAAGATGGCAGCATATACATAGTAGATAGACTAAATACACGTTTTTACCACAGAACACCCAGGCAAACAAAAAAATTGTCATTTATTTTCATGAGAAGTTATGCAAGAACATTTCCTTATATTACTGTATAATGAATAAGAAGTGACAAGGGTAAATTCAGTTTGTGCATGTAGAATCTATCTGCACTAACAAACTGGTACAAAAAACAATATTCCTATTCTTAAATATTCTTAAAAATATATACTACATATTCTTAAAATTAAACATACATCCATTTTCCAAGGTCAAGCATTTCCTTATGACATCATAACATGTTGAAATGAACAGATGAGGTCATGGATTTGGTTGCTAAGCAATCTCAGGTGGAGCTCTGTTGCCTGTTACCCAAGTGTTTTGGTTCATGGAATTTTTGTTTGCAGCTTGGATAATGCTGGATGTCTAGCATATATTTAACATATGTGCCAAAACTGGATTCCCAGAATAGCAGCTGAGCTGCTGTGTTCAGACTGAGGATACTTGAGCAACCACCAATGTATGGATGAAATCAATGTGGCATGTAATGTAAACTGCATCTGGTGCCATAAAAATAGCAGTATTTTTTAGCCACTGTGGCTATCAGTAATTGCTCTCTCAACTGCTCTCTCAATCTGAGAAATAATATTGCCTGAGGAACAGATAAGCAGGTCTTCAGATACAACCACAGACCCTCAATATTGTTCTGGTTGGTCTATAAATACGTGACATGGTGAATAAATAGGAGATATTTTATGTCGTTTTAGCTGCAAATTCCTGCTTCCTGTTTGGTCACAGGCTAAAAATACATCCAAGACATCCATACATTGAGCTAAGAATATAACAGATTTTGTTATTTACTACACAGCACAGCTAGGGCCAAATTATTTATTTAGTTGCCCTAGATGGACTGAGCAGAATTGTGATACCAATAATTTGCAGTTAATCAGACAAGCCCTTAATTTAATCTGTGTTAGCAATTCAAATTTAACTATTAGATTATCCTCTTGTATCGTCTGTAGTATATATACAAAAAAAGAAACTACTAGAATATTAATGATTCTGGTTTTGTACATTCAACTTCTTGAATGCAAAGAAAGGAAGGAAACTGGAAATGAGAATCGGTTAAGAAGAGAGGAATGGTGAGTTTGAATCTTGCTGCAGGGGGCAGTCAATGCAGGCCAAGGTACAGAACACAGTACCTCAGACGTTACCATGGGGACACACAATCGCCTCACATCTACCTTTTACCTCCGAACAAGCAATCTGTTGTCATCATTTCTGAAAATAAAAAGATAGCACAGTGCGTGTTGTGCGTTTCTGTTACACATTATTCTTTATTTAGGTACACGCAGAACTGCGATGGACTCATGCATTTCTAAACCTTCTTCTTTAAACAGTCATGTTCTATAAAAGCAGAGTAATTAAAGCTAAACACGCAGTCAGAATCACATGACTGGTGATGTATCTCTCTCATGTAAGTCTGCCACCTCATAATGGTGGCCTCCATGTGATCCTGTCAGGGGGTCAGGGATGGTCACATGCCCACTTTGACATCACAGAGGGGGTGAGTTACCGGTAAGCTTCGGTTACAGGCTTGACTGAGGCGGTACAATACTTTCCTGCTGAAATAACTTTGCTGATAAGTGAGAATTTCAGCAGAACCACAGGCACGGCTGTTTCGCATGCGTGTCAGTAATATTGGCAAAGACACTGTAGGTAACTGCAAATAGTTTTTTATTGACGGGAATGACTTTATTATTGCCCTGGATGCCATCGCGGGACATCGCTGGGTTTTTCCAAGCCGTTACTGGTGATAAGTACCGGATAACTGACATTGTCTGACTGTGCTCTGTTGGCACTTACAGCAGCTATGACTGACTCTGATTCATAATCATGCCATTTGACTCCAAATCATCATAGCAACGGTACAACAAAGCTGGTAATATAGTATATCTGCATTTTAAACAGCTGTTGACTGAACTTGTATCCCTGTACTGGCACCGGTATTACTGGCACCCTGTATATTCAAGAATCCTCATGTTATACCTTGCAATACTTCCCTCACGTGCGTTTTAACAAAGCAGGACATTAATAAAGATTATGGAAGAATTTTAGTATGTATTACAGTAAGACTGATATCTAACACCTGCACTTGCCAGAAATCTCTAACATTAGCACGCGTCAAAGCTTTCTCACCATCCAGATTTCTGTTTATATATAGGACTTCCTTTCATAACAAATTTGGGAAAGACTATTTGTACATATTCAGAGACAGATAACATGGCATACATTTTACTTTAATAAAGTTGGGACTGTTGAACGATTATGACAGGAAAAACAAAGCATCCACTGTTTCTGTTTTCTACATCTTAAAAGGCAACCTTCTTAAACATCTTTGCTTAAACCTTTAACCCCAAAAAACACTCAAGTGTCAGAATCTGTCCCCAACTGTGACTAGCTTGTCTGTTAATTTGTGCTCATATTTTTAACCACACAACTAGCTTTAATATCTCAAAGGTCACCGAGTCCTATACACACACACACACACACACACACACACACACACACACACACACACACAAGGAACTCAATACTATAGTTAATTGTAAACATCAATAGTAATATAAGCATTAAAGTTGACAAACTGAACTATTTTACCAATTACAATAACTCTCAGGTACTGCCCACAGACAGTCTCAAACAAAAACTTCATTAAGTTAAATAAAACACCCATGAGGGGGCAGAAACTGAAACAATTCTTTGTTTAAATATTCTAAGCGCTCACAACAACAAGACTTGAGGCAAGATACACACATACAAAAGAAAAACCAAGCAAACACAAGGGCATTAAATATGGAAGGCAAATAAGGCGGGTAATGAGGGCAAACAGGTGAGGGGCATTAACTTATCATTAGATAATTAACAAGCAAACAAGACAGAAGAGCACAAAGCCAGCAAACAATGGCAGTGTGCTTCTGCACATAGGCAAGCAACACAGTTAACAGAAGACAGCATGAGTTTAGATCTTTAAGACACAAGAACCATGACTAAGAAGAATCAGGGTGACAAAAAACAGAGATGTCAGGATCCTGACACAAAAATGTTGTCAAAATAAACAAAATATAACAAAAGCCAGACAATTTCTGACAATAACTTTTGTTATTTCTATTTAAACTTTGAATTGAATTAGCAGTTTGGGGAAGCAGTTAAACTTGTTTTGAATAACACTTTTTTTTAAAAACAGTTCAATTAAACTGGCTTACAAAGGTTGAAGCCATTTTGCACAATTAACACACATTATCTGCACTGGTTCCTCAGTACCTTGAAACAGAACAGGGTTCAGAAATACAGTGGAAATAAATAAGATACAGAGAACTATGACTGAGGAACTCCACTACAGAAGTCCTTTAGTGCCTTTAGTGCTTCCTGAATGTCCTCAAGTACATAGACTATGTCTGCTAAGTCACTTGCCCCTCACTAAGTATTATCTCTCGAACCCCTGCCACACTCGGGCCATGGGGGTCAGCAAGCATCAGAAGACCATTCAGTCACAAATAGCCACTGCTGCCTTTTATAAATCAAAGCATCCCTATAAAAAGTATAGCTGGTTGGCATGGCCCTATCTTTAGCTTTATTTATGCACTGGTGTTGACAGTAGCACTTGCATGCTTTCCAGTCACCATTCAATAGGTCACGTGTCTGCAAACGTTCGCTGCTGGAAAGCGCCACCTGAGGAGAAAAGCCTTTGTACGTGTTTTGCCAACGGTAGTAACTGTAAGCGGCACCATTTTTAACTTTACGACAAACCAGCTGCCCAAATTCTTTCCATTCAGTTACAGCTGATTTAAACATATAATGATGAGAGAGAAATATAATTTTTTAACACAAATGCTGGCAAATATTTGAAGACATTTTGGATGTTGTATTTTTTTATTTATAGCCAAAATATTTGTATGAATTGTATTTAAATTATATTTTAATGATATTTAATAATTTAATATGTATACTAAAGAACTCTTTGATTTCTGTTGAAATACAAGCTTTATAAATGAATCCCAACAGATAGAAAAAAAGCACATTGAGGTGTTTTTTTTGGTCAAAGTGACATTGAGGAGTAACTCTGTGAACCTGGACTCTTGCTGGTTTGTATCCAGACTTGACAGCCAGAGCTATCACATAGTGCCTGGCACATTAGGCCACTACATCCATTTTAAGTTTTCAGGGAACGTGCTCAAGAAATTGGCCGCTGTATCATCACCTGCTCATTTGGCAATAGCTGGCTGTTCCTTTGCAGTCTAAAACAGGAGAGTAGAGTAGGGTTACTCCTGGCTCTTATACTGTTTTTCAGTGCCACTGTTTCCTTGGCAACAACTGAAATACACTGTTGACCTGAGGCAGGCAGTCAGCAATGAAACGAAAAGTGGCCAGTCAAAGGATTATTTGATGAGTGATTTTGATAGCTAGTGTGCTAATCTCCAGAAAACGGACACAAGTGTAGAGCGGCTTTAAAAACTGTTGATTTTTACTATAAAATATGACACAGGTAAATATGTTAAGATGAATAGAGGATGTCTGGTGCTCTCCAGGGTTTAGGAGGAAAGGACAGGATAAGGCAGACTTAACAGATCTAAGCTCAGCAGCTGTACCATTGGCCTGTCTAAACTGTTTTGTAGCCATATCAGCACTGATGTTCCTGGAAGCACACAGGAAGATTAAAATCACTGATAGTCACATGCCTGCTTGCTTGTAAAAGAAAGGATCGGAGGTGAAATGTTAAAAGGCCGGGCCTGAGCTAATGGAAAAACTGAGTGCTAGCCTTTTATTGTCACATCTAAATGCCATAAAGTTGAAGGCCTATGGACACTCAAATCATTAAATAATGAAGTGCCATTGGTGCTGATGGCTAGAATTGTGATAGAAATACAATGTGCTGTAAAATATTGACCCAATAAGTAATATTTAGGTATTACAGAAAACCTGGAAAACACTATATTTGCCAAACTGTAAAGCATACAAAGTCTAATTCATACTTAATTTGTAGCTTAAATAAAAATTCTACTTGCCGTTTTTCTTGGTAGTTACTGGCATTATGAAATAAGCAGTATGCTATTATTCTGTTCCGACCTTAATCTGTTCAAAATAAATATTTAAATTAATGAAAATTAACTGGCAGCTAACATCACTGCTTCATCTTGAAGCACTGAGGATGACAAACACCACTGAGAATCTATGTGGTGTTGGCACATTAAATATCACAAAAACATGATGATGCTTTTGGCCCACATGCATTCAGAACAGTAGATGGTATCCTACACATACTGTGGCTCCATGTCTACTCGTGATGGCCTTCATTGACTTCCACTGTACTCCTGGTATGGACTCAGACAGTGGGTGGCTTATGTGGGTGGCTGTGCATATGACTGTAGTAAGACTGAGGCCTAAGAGCTTCTCTACACTAGCAAGACTAGCATGAGAGGGCAGCGAATGTGGGTGGGCCAGGCTGTTGCTTTTTGCCATCTGGCTTACATAGAAAAGAATGTTAAACGAGAGATTTCCATATTGGTTGAAGTGAAATTGGAGATACAGGCTGAAAAATACACACTGATTTGAGGCCAAAGCTGTACTTAGCGTTTACATCCTGTTCTGTGTCGCACAGCGAGTGTAATAGCTTAGCTGTACTTCTTCATGTCAGACAGTATAAAATGATGTGTGAATTGTGAGTACACTGTCAACGGTGTGGATAAATGCAGTTATTTAAGCGCTAGTTTAGCCCAGCAGGATGTCTTCAACACAAAAGAGAATGACATCAAAAATTGCATGTCATTCAAAAGGAAAATAGGAAAGAAAATCATTCCGAATTAAAGTCCCAGAGTTGGGCTGTTTCTATGACAACCAAGTCAATGCAGCGGATGTGCCCACAGAAGGAAATACTTTATTTAAGGTACTGAAAATAGCATAATTTCACCTTTTTATAGCAAATAAAAGATATTCTCTTGAGTTGGGGTATTTACAGTATTGTCTATTAAAGTATTTAATAGTTGAATAAAAAAAATAATGTATAAAAATAATGTATAAAAAAGTATAATGCCCAATGCGGAATACAACATGTAAGAGGCTGTTAACTCTAAGAAATGTAATGCACTCAAACATGTCTTCGATGTGCTGCTTTTAGCCAAACTATGAATCACAGCAGGTCATTTCTTCAGACCTGTGATCACGCTTCTCTAGAAAAATTAGGCCAATCACAACAGCCACACTGTCACCGGCGCTTATGTCACCAGTGTTGGTGCAAATACAAGTTACTATAATTTGCAACTGGTGTTTATGGCAGAAATGAACTGTGTATTTAGCTATTATTTAAAATAACTCCACAAAATGCACCTCACAAAATGCATCCAGCTAAATTTAAAAAGCTTAAGAAAACTGTATTGTTTTTTATTTTCCTTAAAGAAATGACTGGGTTACTATGGCAACTTTGTTTACTGACTTGTTTAATTCCTGATTATGACCCAACACACCTCCTACAATGAGCCAGTGGCAGTAATCACCAGCTGTATTATCAGTGCTGCCCAGAACCGTGGTTAAATTTAGATATACTTTGTATAACTATAACAATATGGAAACTCAACTTGTGTAGGTACATGCCACACAGCTGACTATACACTACAGGGTATAATACTTCATTCTGTTTTCAGTACAGAAGGATTTTTCACACAGACTCTTCTAGAACCCAGAGGACACCAATACTGTGTGAGCAGACATAAGTTGGTGGTCCATTCTGATGTTTATGACATCAGTGTTTATGTAAGTGAATATTGATAAGCATCAATCCATTTTAAACACTGATAAATAGCTCAATGTTACCATAAATGTAGTTACAGCCAAAATGAACAATATGTCAGCATTTGAAAGTTTGCTTACCTTTTACCATAGTCAAAATAAACACACAAAGTGTTCCCCACAACTTTGTTACTGGATAATAAAATGTACATGCTAAAGGGGAAAATGGTGTACTCTGAATTATAACCAACATTACAAATTTGTCTCAGCTGCGTCAGAATTTCATCTGAATCATCGCCTAAATTGGATTTTATGCTTGTCCCTCTTCACAAAGCTCCACTGGAGATTACATCACTCAGTGTGTGTGAAATTAAATATGCATCAGATTAAGACAATTACAGTTTTTTTGGTTGAAGGGGGGGCCTGTCGATTTAGGAGATTATGGCCTAACCTTTACTCACCTTTTACAATCTCAGCCTCTCTTCACCCTGTCTTGTTTACCACAGATAAGTGGCCAAGGCCCTATTAAATTAATCAGGCAGGCGAACACTTGGCTCATTTTGAATAGATTAAATAGGATTATAAATAGAAGGCTGCAGAGTGCTGGTGTTGAATTTTGTGTGTGTGTGTGTGTGTGTGTGCATGCGCACACGTGTGCATATGGTTGTGACTATGTGGAAGTAATTCTAATAATTCTGGGTAATTTGGGTTTTGGAATTTCACACTGTACATCTGTAAACCCTTGACTAATGTTCTTACATGAATATTTATGAGGCTTATAACATTGATTGGACAAAAAGTAGCCTCATAAATCCACTTTATTTTATTAAATCCACTTTAATATTTAATTTTTTTTCCATGAGACACTAGACCAAAATGCTTCAAAAGTGTCCTTTTCTACTAAGCTCATAATGTAATGAGGTAAGCACTGACACAAAATATGATTGGTTGACTGTTGCTAGACAAGTTACTGTAAAATTTTTCACTGTTCACACATTGGCACCACAATTTAGGGTTAACCTAGCAAAGTGGAGCCGTTTAAAATAAAAGCCCTTATGGAAAAGTTGTGAGGAACTGGGTGACAATCTAACTGAAAGGTTACGCTATTCACCTCTCAAGAGACACAGGAACTGAACTAGAGGAAATGATGAATATTTTCCACACAGTCATTTTCAGGAAAACTAACATCATGGTTGCCTCATCACCCTGTAACATGTTTACATGTCTCAGAAACAGCTCACAGCTGTGCTCCTGACCAGAGGAGCTCACAGCTGACTGAGATTCACACTGGAATCTTACTGAATATTTCCCTATATTTTACTACAAATTTCTACCAAAATGAACATGACTTTGACAGAGGTTACACAGTCAGAGCTGGAGTAACTAGTAGGCAGATCTGGCCGTAGCCAGCTGTAGTGTTTGGATCCTAAGAGAGTTAAAACAAGGCCATAGAAACTAAATATAGTTTCTGTCTTTCACTGTACTATTAGTTTTGACCTATGAATGACTGGGGTGTTTTTGTAAATATTGTTCAAAATATTGTTAAAAAATGTAACCATGACCCTTCACAGCCCTTATTGGCTCATTCTCAGCAAAACAACGTGTTGATAGATCCAACAGCAAAATTGACTTTCTCATTCACATACCCTCATACATATTTTAAGATTACATTAGGGAGTGTTTTGAAAACGTCTTTATCTGGAACTCAGCTTGAGGATAAATAGTCACTGTTGTTTTTGGACAAAACGATACTGTCTCCGTCATGTATTGATGCAACATTTAAAAGCAAGCAAGCTGAGCCAAATACTTAGCGAATCTCTCAGGATCTCATTCATGTTCATTAACGCTTCACAGAAGCATGTCTCTAAACTACTGCCTCATACTAAGAATCAGCACCTACGTGATGTAACAGGAAGTGCATAAGTGTGACAATGTTCTTCTGAGGTTACTGACCATAGGGGAGAATTTAATAGCTGATGCTATACGCTAAATGCCAAACAGGGTTTATTTACAGTCATAGTGGGAAGGCTGCTGTTTGTCGTCACTAAACGGTGGGGCTATTTTTGGCACATTGCGTGGCTATATATAGCATGCTTGTAAGGTCAGTTGGGTCACGTTTTGCTGTTGTCATCTACCACTTCACAGGAGATTTGTTGGCTAAAAGCGAATGTGGGTAAGCTTTCCTGTCTATAAATGTAAATGCTTTAGTGTGGCCTGGATATTAACCATGGAATAAGATTATTTTTTACACACTTCAATTAAGAATAACAAACATGTCTGTCTGTTTGCTTTCTAATATTTGTTTACAGACAAAAGTGCTAAAATCAAATACATACTACATTTTAAAGGCAGCGATCATTTGTACCATATTTATGAATAAAATGGTGGATTGTAAGTTGATGTTTGCCTTTTAAAGGGTAGTTCACTGAAAGCATTTTTTTCTGTGAAACGTGCAAAATAAGATATTTTGAGAAATATTTTCAGGGTGCCAATGTTTTGTTACCAACCTACTGCAAAATCATTATCTTTAGTGTGATGATTAAAATCACACTAATCATCATAGTTTGTTTCTCAAAAGCAAAGAAGGCACACATGTAAACACATTTTGGGTGTCTATGTCTAAGAATGCAGTGATCAGAGGTCTAAAAAGCATCTCAAGCATTGAGATTCATCTCAAAGAAACTTTAAGTGGCACTTGTTCCTGACAAGCTTTGTTTGGTGGGATTCTAGTAAGACAATTTCACAAATATAAATCAAGATGATGCCAGTGTGTAATGCCGACAAGAACATAAAATGTTTGCAAGAACAGCAAATTGTGTTTTTCTCTTCTGTTTCCAAACATTTCAGGATGTTTTGAATAAAGCTGTACACACAATTCCCTGAGTTTCGAGCAGAATGCCTATTAAATGAACAGTGGGAGTGCCCTGAAGCTTTCATGCTACCATCTAAATGCATTAGAGAGACGGTGTCTGCATAGAGAGTATATTTACAGACCACTAGTTGAGGGTGAGTGCTCTGGATAAGCCTCATATGTAACTAGCATCAGAGTCAGACATGATGAAAGTGACAGGGAATAGAGAGAGAGACACAGGGAGATAGACGGACCTGTTTAAAATATTTTTTTAACCTATACTCAAAAGTCCAGTAGCGTTACTTGAGTATTAGGTTACAGATACTGACTACATTAGTTAGATTGCGTTATAAAGATAATTGACTCATTAAACAGATAACATGACCACTTGTTTTTGCATTGAAATGTGAATTGGTCCTGCGTTTTTATGTTGACAAACACTGAGAAAGATCTGCATTTATAAATGCTGTCTGTGACCTCTAATGAATATTCCAGCATCCGTTCAGACTGTTTGTGTTTATCAGCTGTGAGCAATACAGTGTATGAAGGTACTGGAATGACGTCAGTGTATGACGTGTCTTTTGTTACACAAGCATGCTCTCCTTTCATTCACTCGGCTTTAAATGTGTTGTGTTACCTGCTGGATTTATGAATGTACGTCTAAGTGGAACGTACAGATGTATGTATGTCAGAGGTATGAGACCTAAGTTTAGCAAGTACGTTTGCTATTTGTGGTCACATGACCTTGGGTGGCAAATCCTAGGCTCATTTTAAAAGCTGAAGATCATTCAATGTTAGATGCTACCTGACAATGTTAGATGCTTTAATTGCTGTCACACACCTATGGATAACATTGCTTACTTGTATTTGCATCTATTTTCAAATGCAACAAATACTTAAAACACAGCTATAGTGAACTAGAAGAAAAGTCAACATTTAAAGGCTTCTACTGCAAAATAAATCGCATTGTAAGTCACAGACTGATGTTTTGGAAAATTACTGTTTCTGTTTGCCAGCTGTCAGTCTGTGTTTATAACTCTCCATCAGACATACAAACAGCTGGATGCATCTGTCATGAAAGGGACACACACAGCAAACCAGCAGAGACAATATAAACTGAGACCTGCAGACATCACTTAACGTCATCGCTCCCCGTCAAACTTCATTCAAGATTAAACAGGTTGTATGAAAGTGACAGAGAGAGAGAGACAGACAGAGAGAGAAAGAGAGAGAGAAACACACTGTAGGCTGTCAGGATCAATTAGAAAAAGTGTCAATCTTAGCCTCTCAACCAACCAGCCCCAGCTGTGACATCACATAAATGGAAGGCAATATAATTACCCTGTCACAAGAGGAGGTCTTTTTGTCCATTAACTCGTGAAAATAAGAAAAAAGTGAACAAAATCTATTTCAGTGCTGATCCATACAGTGACTCAGACGCTGTCGCTAGGTCAACCAGCTCAATGCCATTAGTTCACCACATTAATGACGTGCAAAACCATGGGAGGAAAGGCGTTACGTTCATTACTTCCAATGATGGATCAGTCTTAAGACGCTAGACGTGAAATACAGTTTCCTCCTGTGTCAGCACACTGGATGTACACTGTAATTCAGCAGGTGGTATTCATTACACCCAATTCAGTTGATGTTGTGGACTGACTAGATGTGCCGTAGCCACAGTTTGATTTTTCAGATCCCAGTTTTGTTCACCTTGACGTCAGTACCAGAGAAGGTCACCACAACCGGGCATGTCAGTGCTGTTGTGATTGTAGAAGCTTTGGGGACATCATGACATGAAGTATTTGACATTATTGACAGGTCACATGAATCTTCAGAGACTTATAATGTAGCTCTCGTGTGGCAACAGACTTGCATTATCTCACAAAACTTACAACATTGTGTGCATTAGTGACATGTATAAAGAATGATAAACTGTTTTGTGCTCAGTAATTTTAATGTTCTGTACTGGCTGTTAGCATGATAAAGTTGAATAAAATAAATGCTATTTTCCATCTCTGCTCCCAATACACATAAACCTGAATATTTAGCTGATGTTAAGTATTGGTCAAGGGCTGCATTAAAAGCTGTGCAGATTAATTCTAGTTTTATAGACCTTAATGGTTTTGGTATTGTTTTATAAATTCAGTTTGTTGTAATTACAGAACACTAAAAACTAATAAAATCACGGGCTTTATATTTTAAATGCCATTGAAAAGAAGAGCTTAAACTGCCAGTCAGATTAGATTATAAAAAGACAAATAAGCAAACTGGATTTATTTATTCTAGGAGAAAATTATATTTGAGTATTATGAAAACTGTCAGATAAAGGAAATTAATGTGATTTGGAAATAGGCATTAAAACTATTTCGTATTTAAGAAAAAGTATATAGTGATTAAGAAAAATGGAGTAACCAAGTTAAAGCCAAACTATGACCCCCATAATGATGTAAGGTCCCCTAATGTAGGCAATACAGGAAACAAAGCTTTCAAACATGTTGTGAGATGATTTGTATATTCACATACTGATATCTATTTGACATGGCCAGAGGAAGTAATAGATCATATTTCTTTCAGAACATATCCAATCATAGAGATATACTGCAAAACATAGTGCAATTTTCCTTCTTGCTGCACTGTAATTTTCGGTCTATTTTTGTATGTGTCTCTGTAGCCCTCGGTAAAACAATTCCTTGAAGGTCAGAAGCTGTTAGATACTGAGGTTTGTGTATTGTTTATCTTTCATCTATAGCTTCTTCAATTCTTTCCCTCCCTCACATTTTCGACCCTCCTTTTCAAAGCATGACAGGTGTGAGTCATACCTCCCCTGTTCTTATTTCATCTTTTTAACTCCGTTCTTCCCTGTAAACATTGGTAACTGAGTGCTCTGGACTGAAGTGATGCCACATCTGAGAGCCCTGATGAGGGCAGAAGCTTATTGGTACCTTAAAAGTGTGTTAAACATGTTAAATTCTATACCACACACACACACACACACACACACACACGCATGCATGCGCAATACATCAGCTGGTGACTCATTCACTGCTGGTTACAATGTTTGAGAATTTTCTCACTGCATGTGGCTGTGGCCCAGAATTTTCAATGAGATTTCATACTGAATGCAGCCTGTCACAGCATTTGAAATGTCAAGCGTCTTGGTAACACATTTTGATTTTGAAAGAGAGAAAGCTGAGAGATGTTTATTTTCCCAGATGTCACACGTTGATAGTCTCACCGCCCTGTCGGTTTGTGTTTTTCTGTCTACTTGCTCTGTATAATAACTTAAGTTTGATGGACGTGTGTATCCAAACAAACACTGTGTATTGTGGCCATCTTCAACCACAACTTCTATAGTGTAGTCGCTAATATGTTCTCTGTCCAAAGCCTGGACTGTTTTCAGCTCCCCTGAGAACATCCCAATGGAAAAATATCTCTTTGTGTCTCCTCAGATTAAGTATTTGATAAATGATATTCTAATGAACATGAACATTTGAATGTTTTCCTGAATAATGAATATATGAATAATGAAGATTTGTCTGCTTGTTTGATTGGATGAGAATCCAGTACCCGCTCATTTTAAATATATAGTGTTTTAATTTTTCTTAAGCTTTTCTTTTAATTGTTCTTTAAGATGCTTGCCTTCAAAAAAAAACCCACACACCAGAGTACTGTACAAAAATCACACAATCGGATGAATTGTGAAATGAATTTCTAAGATAATGGGTGTTTAATTCTAGGTGACTGATGTTCTGAGTGACCCACTGTGTGCTGTGATGCCAGACAGAGTTATGTATCTGGAGTCATACAACCCACTGATGTCACACTGCCTGTTTGTCAAGCCCTGGGCTGTCTTCCAGGAAAACGTGGCTGTAATACAAAAAGGTAACAGAAAGCAGATAGCTGTCCATTTATAGTCAATCTGGTGACGCTAGCGATGCAAAAATCGCACACATCACTGGCATATTCCATTCAAACTTTATCTGAATCAATTCAATAGGTCTTTCAATTTTTCTTTTATCTACACAAGCAGACCGCATTCTGATCAGACCCTTTTATTCATTATTTTTTATATAAACCTCTCAATTTCTATTTTAGTTGTCGTCTCAGAGATTTCCAGCATACCTTTATCTCTGCTGTGTCTAATTTAGTTTATGAATGAAAAAATTGATTTTTAAAATATTGGATTTTCAAAAATATAACAGTTTAGTGCCTTTCCTAGGCCAAAATGAGTGTTTAGGTGTGTGTGTGTGTGTGTG
>JBAJNP010003590.1:0-16103 GCA_036877545.1 Yasuhikotakia modesta | reverse complement strand
TGCGTGTGTGTTCTCTATCCCTATCAGAATAATTGAATGTACTCAACACCTGTCACTGCAAAACAACTGAGCTGTCCTCAAATCCTCAGCCAATCCCTGCATAAACAAATCTGAAACAAAAACATTATTTATAGTTGCTGACAACAATAACAAAACAGTAAATGTACTCAAATATACATGTGGTGTTCAGCCTGGATTGCCCATGGTGCAAACTAGTGTAATTGCTAATTAAGAGAACAATACAATTATGTGATTACTGAGCCACAGTAGCAACAACAGACGAAAGCCCTTGGAGATACAATACTGACAAAAACAACACAAAACAAGAAGTTCCCTGAAACTTGTAAATTATATCCTACAGGAAAATTGAATTCATAAGATGTTGCCCTCTTAAAGCTCAGGGGAAATAATAAAGTTCTTAGTTGTTTCATTTTAACAACTTTTTGAGAATTAATAAATGGGCACAGATGAGATGATTGGAAGTTTTTATGTATATAAAACAATGTTCATATACTGAAAATTAAAAATTGTTTTTTTTTAATGAGAAATAAGCTTGGATTGAGTTTGGATGGAAATATTATGCTAACAATTGCAGACTTTGTTTTTTTTATCTAGCACAAATGGAGATATTATTAACATCTATTCTGAAACTTTAGATAAGATGATGTATTATTTTTATATCTTTAAAAATAACATGTCAAAAATTGTCAGGTGTGTCAGGTTAATTCAGACTAGCAAATCGTCTGTCATTTGTCTTTTACATAAGGGTTGGGATTTATATAGACACCAGCAGACATGCATTAATGTTGCTCTATAGCTCACAAACACACAAGACACATTCAGACTTAAATGTGTGAACGCATCAAGGGATTTATCAAAGGAGAACGTAAATGTCTCCTGTTTACTAATGCCTGATTTCCATTTGATGTTTACACAGTTACCAAATGAAAGACACATGGAATACAAATTCTTTAAGCAATTAAAAAAACCTTAGGAGACAGAGTCTGAAGAAAATGGTGTAATCTAAATGTTTAACACTATTAAACCCTGTGTCACAGACAAAAAAAATGTCACTGACTTCATGCCAGGACTGACTTCTGTACCTTCCACTGTTGCTGCACTTCTGAACATCTCCTGTATTATTCACAACACGTGGGTGTAAACACACAGGGTATTTTCCAGAAAGTGGGAACCACTGTCCTCCGGTCTTCCCTCCTCTCATCTCCTCTTTAAAGCCACCAGCACTTCAGTCAGGGATCTGCTCTGATATGTGATGATGAACAAAGGTGATGACATAGGACAGATGATCAGAGCTCTTTTGCACAAGTGAACACACTCATGTCACAAACAGGCTGACAGATTAAAGATATTCTAACGTTCATTTCAACGTCAGCTTAAGATAAGACATTCTTTTAAAAATAGAATAGAAGTTCATTTAGTGAATCAGTGGATGAAATACAATTTGCTTAATGTTAGAAGATAATCATTTTTATAGTCCTTAATGCTGAATGCTGCAAAGATTTAGCTAGGTTTAAACAAACACGATCATCATACATTTGCCTTGAATGTGGATTAAACAATCATTGGTTACAGTGTTTAAGGGAAATCATAGATATGTTATTAGTGCTTGGTCAGTAGTTGATAAAACATACCTGCTGCCTTAAGTAACAAACTTGAGTAAGTAATGTGGGTGAGATACAAACAAACAAACCAAACTGACATCATCTGCAATATAAACCAATACAATATTTATATGAATCACCAAAAGGGATTTGTAGGAACATATGGATATAAAAGAACTGCTACAAACTTTATTTCAGGTTTATTTCTATGTGTTTTATAAAAGTGAAGGGTGAAATCCAGCAGACATGGTCCTGTGGTGTTGCTACGATAAACAGATGTACAACTCACTGAGTCTGACTACTTCATGACTGCTAATCTGTTTCATAACCAGCGTGACTCCACCCACATGCCTGGCACAGCACACGCTGGAGTGGGTGAAGAAAGGCTTTTCCCATATAAAAAAATAAAGACACCACACACACAGACACTGTACATTATTGTTTACATAACTTATAACTTAATTTACTTGTTACTGTTTTTATGCTTTACAAATTTACCCAATTAAAATCTCCACATACTCCCGGTTTAAAATCACTAATACAGTAGGTGACAAAGAAATGATTGTTTATACAGGCAGTTGTGGTGGGTGGAAATGTGTTGGTGTGTGTAGGAGGTACGAGAGAAAGAGAGAACTTGTAAGAGTAAAAGAATATTCAAAACACACATCTTTCCCCTCAGGAAAAATGTACCATTTTACTGTTATTGGCTGTCTTCAAGATTTCTTTGATGTTAATAACATCAGAGTGTTTCTGCACTTTCCATACCAGCTTTTAAATTTGCTATCAAATTACATGTAAAATTATTTAGCGTACAATCTTGAATGAATTGGAAAATGCATCCAAAATGAATACAGCTGGAAAATGTGGCAATAACTATTGCTCTCTGTTGGAATGTCATGTTATTATAAACAGCCTCAACATTATTAATATACTGTATGCATGGCAAAAATTGGCAAAAGCACACACAGTATTTATATACCAAGGTAGGTGTCTGTGAATCTGCATGGGGTCTCGTCCAATCGGGTTCTCCTGCAGTCTCACCAGGTCAGGTGAGACCCTCAGGTTCTTAGTCACTTTCACTAACACTGTTACCATGGAGAACAAAGTCCTGCACCAACAATGACCACACATCTCTGAATCTAGAGTAGATGCACCTGAACACCAAACACAGAAGAACCACACACCACACAAGCATCTAATACTACCATACAAACTGACCTGTAATTTTCTTCCCTCTTATCAAACTACAATAGGCCCAGGATTTATATATCACCTAACCATTCCAGTTTATTTGTCCTGGCCTCAAAGACCAACATTATAAAACCTCCTATTGTCTGCCCACCACAGGAAAACATCTCATACAATCACGGTGCACAAACATTGTGTGAGTGCAAATGCCAGGCTGCCCTGATTGCATCTGGATCTGCTCATCTGACCTTATGCTCGGGCTCTCGATGATTCATTCAAATGAAACAGCTTGTGTTTCTGGCTTTGTGAGCTTTGGCTCAAGTTCAACATCATTTTCATTTAGTTAGCCAACGTTGTTTACAGCCGTGTTAATTATGCAATGAGAGCATGTTGCACTGGTTGAGTGAAAGAAAGATATTAGTTGATTTCATTGTAGGATAAAGATGAATTAAATCACGGATAAAGAGGGGAGACGAGAGGAAATACTGTTTATCAGTTTATACCAAGAAAGGTACTAAAAGCACTACTCCACAATTTACATGATGTTTGATGCTTGTGTGTGTGAGAACGTTTTTTTTCATGAAAGAGTAAAAAAATAGTGAGTTCCCAAAACCACAAAAAAAAAACTGATTCAGAATGTTGTTTAAATGAACATTTCAATTTTGTTAATGCTGTAAGGCCTGAGGAAAATGCTTTTCAGCTTTAGTTTAAGTAAAACTAAAAAAAAGAACTTAACACAGGTGCCAGACATTCAAGGACATTTCTTACATCACAGTGATGCTGTGCACATCTTAATACAACTGGTTAAAAAAAGAAACTTCAGGAATAACTGATGTAAAAGCTTGTCTTGTCTCATCACAGAAATGAAAAAGCTGCCATTTAATTTCTCCACACTATTTCTAGCTCCGCTACGAAGCCATTATCTAATTTACAGTCCGTACATTAAATAAACTAGGGAAAAAAATGTCAAGGCAATTGAGTTTTTTTTATGCAAGATTTTTGTGTAGCCCACTTTTGTGTAGTTCTTCCCATCCACCTTTGAGACCCCAGCGTGCTGCGTCTGTTGCGCTGCGCCTCAGAAACACTGGCACGTTTTATTCTGAACGATGGCGCAAACCTCCACAGTGCAGCTCTGAGTGTGGATGGGTTTTGTGAAGGACACTCGGGTCAAAGCACTTAAGCTGCATGTTCTTTTAGCTCTCAAAACATTTTGCTTCAATTTTTGTTATAGCCCACAATTTTCGTTAGTGTTTAAGTTATATTTGGCTGCTTGCTAACATTCTGGGCACGCTTGTTTGTATCTGAATTCAAGCGGCTTGTGGGTTTTACAAAGAACTACTGCATGAATTGATATTAAGGAACAAATCCAAATATATTCTGATTTCATTATTGTCTTCATTGTCTTAAATATTGGCTTGCAGGAAAATGTTTATAATTTTTGGTTCTTTAATCTGACAGATACTGTAAATGAGAATTAGTTTAGAGAAAAGCCGCATGATTGTATAGATATGTATAAACACAGACAGTCTACAGAACTTCATACAAAACTAATCAATTCCACCAGAGAATCATGTTGCAGAACATACAAACCTAAAAAGTTGAGTGGTTAAAAAAATACATGTATGACTCATACATCACTTGTCAATGTATTTTTTTTGTATGCAGCCATCATTGTTTTTTTTCAGTAATAACACAGGGCCATTATCTACCCACTCACATGCAGAGCATTATACTTGAATTTAGGGACTGTTTTAATAACGTTTTCTGCAGTTGATGTCATGATAAGCGAGAAGCACTGGGACCAAGTGGCCCTTTAAAGACGCAGCCAATTACAATGTCAAAGTGAAAAGCTTTTTGGAGTGAAACAGACCTATTACTAAATGACATCTGGTGAAGGTGTCTGACATTAGGTTGAAGTAAAGCATTGTACAGGAGCTCCATATTTAGTCTGGTGACGACTGGCTGGTCTGTGAATGGCTGTTCATAATTACCTTGATTTCTGAGAGCTCTGAGGAGAGAGACGTGGGGTTTATTGAATGGCACGTATAATAGCTTTCTTCATTTCAGTCTTTTATCTGTGTTGCTCTTATTGAGAAATTTTTAATACATATAAGGAGTTATCAATGCATTGAGTTCTGCAGTTGTTCAGTACAAAATACAAAGACAGTCCATTGTGAATTCAGTTTACAATGGACTACAAATGAAATAAGTACACCAATGATTTGCACTTATTTATGCTCAGAGCTGCCAGTATGTCCGATAGTATATTAGAACTGAAAATACAATAGTTAGCCTATAGCAAACTGTTCAGTACCACAGCTGTCTCTTCTAAAGCTCACATCAGTTATCTGGTCTAAAGAGCATCTCTTCACATCCCTGTACTGTTTCTATATGAAAGACATTGACATTGTAATACCTGCTTTTATAATCTTTTGTCTTCATTACCTTAATGCCCTTTTCAACAGCTTAGTCAACAACACATTGGCAGACAAATTGACAACCTGTGTCATCCAGTATTCAGTGTAACACTTCTCTTAACCTTTATGGTCTATCTGTCTCTGGTTCTCCATGTATACACACAACTTTAATGGATTACTGTTAAGGTGGTGGATCAATCCATTATACCATCTAATCTCATTACTGTAATATAATTTAATAAAATGAGCATGTCCTTTGTTCTCTTATTAACTTTGCACCCCATTATTATTTTTATGCTAAAACACAACTTGTATAAAATAATAAAATCTTTAATATATTACTATGGATAAATTAATTTGTTTTTAGTTTAAACTATAATTATAAAACAAAGATAAAGTTCTTACTAATATGTAAACTTTCCAAAGTCATTTTGCCCTCATTACAGATAGCTCTCACCTTGGTGAGCTATCATGGGAAAAATACCCTCATAGTTTTCTGGAACGGCAACCTTAAGGTGAGCAGTATCTGAAAGCAAAATGTTCTGAGAGGCCACCTTAAATAAAAAGCAATTCATTGCATTGTGGTTAGAGACTAACGCCTATTTAATCCCACAAAAAGCAGATAAACAACAGAAGCATTGATAGAATTCCTCAGTGAGTTAAACTCACTGTGTTAAGCACCAGCACAGATGAATAATGTTATATCTTCTCAGGCGTCAGATTACACAAAATATTTTTAAAGCTTTAACCGTTACAAGATACATTTTAATACAAAACGTTTATCTGTAAGAAAAAGTTAATGTAAAATTTTACACATCCTAAACAATTATATTCTTAAAACTCTATTTTGAATAAAAGCTCATAATCACAAACAAATTATAGTTGTTTTGTGGTTTAATGTGCTATTTAGTCCTACATGAAGAACAATGTTATCAAATTTTTTCACTTTTTTAGCAAAAATGTACAAAAAACTGTTTTAAAAACTGTGTAACTGTTTAAAAACTGTCTAAATCTGCAGATTATAGTTACAGTAAATTAAAACTTTTATGCGTGTTGTTCTGTTAGTTTATTCTTGTATAAACTTAGCTCTTATCTCTCATACACACGTCCAGTGAGCAGAGTGAGAATGTTTTTAGGAGTGATGTGAAATTATGATTAGCTTTCCTAATTTGAAAGGTTTAAAAACCTTTAACTACCTTGTTATCCAATTATCCAACTTACTAGCAAGTCCCTTGCTTGTAAATGTAGGAGAGAATGAATTACAAAGTTTTAATAAACCATTTATTTTTTTTGTATTGGATACAACACCATGAAAATATATCTTAATCATAATTATATTTTATTAGAAAACCCAATGTAAACAAAATAACTCAATACTATTATATAGCATTAAGTGCAAATCAAACCTTTTTAAAAACGGCTCACAACACATTTATTGCTTCTGTCTTTTGCACATGGAGCATTTGTTAGAGTGACTAAAAATGTCACTTATTGAAACTTCCTATTATATTGCCACTTGCCCCACCCCCCCAGAAAACCCTCTAGTACTGTCTTGCCTGAGTTACGAACCTGCGCACTCAATTTCAAGTAACATTTGACTTCATATGTCATTTAAAGAAGAAACAAATACTTGTGCTCATCAGATATGCATGGATCACCATAGCTCTTAAAAATGAAACGTGATTTGTGGATTTAACTATTTACATGCAAAAAAAACTGACAGGTATGCATGTTAAGGCAGCAAAACACACACTAAATATGAAAATAAAAATAAATAAAACATTACAAAGCCTCGTGCCGGTTAACAATCAACAAGATTTTGCCAGTTATCAGTTTATAAAACATGTTAATATTTGTCTGTACAGCTATACAGTCTATATATTACCATTAGAAACACACAGCTTATGGTCATGAATATGAGAGGGCAGATTAGTCCAGTTTTCAGAGCACTGACAGGTCATGACAGGATTTGGACTTCTGTCTAAAAGCCATCTTCTTGTTTTTCCGGGCCACCATGCGGCCCAGAAAGCGTTTGGCTTTTTTGCTGATGCTCTCGCGACGCTTGCAGTTGGCCATGCGTCGGGCGTTCTCCTCTTTGCTGTCCCTGCGCAGACGTATCTGCCGCACTATGCCCTCAAACAGGTCAAGCACGTTGTGATGTAGTGACGCTGAGGTCTCTATGAACTTGCAGTCAAAGACTACGGCACATGCGCTGCCCTCTAGGGAGAAAAGACAATAACAGAGACATAGATACAGGTGAGCAATGGCTCTATTTCCAGAGGGATTTTTCCATGTCATTATTTTGCCTTCAGGCTGTACCTCAGATCTCAGGAGACACCTGAGTCCTTGTTTATCCAAAACATCTCAACCTGACATCCTACTCCAATGAGCAGCTAACCAAAGACTAGTAATGTTCTTCAGTACCTGTTACCTGTTTATTTACTTCTATACTACCCTACTTCCTGGTACTAGCCGTCATAAAACAAAAGAAAACGTGAAATCTTACCATCCATCGACACTTCTCTGGAGCGCACCAGGTCACTCTTGTTTCCCACTAAGATGATGGGTATGTTTTCAGACTGCCGAGCTCTGCGCAGCTGGATTCGTAGCTCTGAAGCCTTCTCAAAGCTCGACTTGTCTGTCACAGAGTACACTATGATGTAGGCATCTCCCATTCGCATGCACTGATCTTTTAACCACTGGCTGTTATCCTGTAGGATTGAAAGAGGACTGTTATAATGCCATATTTTACCAAGCAATATGAATGATGATTTGAGGGTCTGACGTATTTAAGACTTACCTGTTCCCATACGTCATACAGGAGAATTGATGTTTCCTCATCATCAACAACAAGGGATCTGTCGTACGTGTTTCCTGAAATACAGGTAATGCGTTAAAGAATAAAACGATGTTTTATTTTGGTTTGTTACTAATAGGAAAAACAATTACCGGTTTCCTCGAAGTCGTTACAATCTTCAATTCCACCAAATATTCTCGCCAAGCTGGATTTCCCGACACCGTTCTCGCCCAGCAGAACCACCTTGTAGATCTGCCCCTCCGAATCGCTGCCGGAGGAGATGACCGAGTCGGAGGAGTCGGACACGCAGCTGTTTCTGTGCTCTTCCCCGGGACTGAAACGCATACGGTTGGAGAGCTCATCCGTCCGCGCCGCGGGCACCGCTGAGCGCAGCTCACGGTCGTCCACCGGCATGCTTCTCCTGTGCAGGTTCTGCAGGTGTACGGGAAAAGGCATGCTACCTCTCCTCTTATCCATGTTCCTCAACTTGTCTCCCTTGTTCAAAGTCATGATTCCAAACCTGTCTGTGTTACACGTATTGCATTTATATTTATAGATTTATAACGTAACTGTGTGAATATAAAATAATGTAGAAACTAAAATCTAAACTAGATAATTGACACAACAATGATACTTACATTGGATTGCCGCTTTAATATCTTCTCCCAGACGTCAAAATTCCAGGGTTCAGAAATCCAGGATTTAATCCCGTTACCTCTCCGCTGAGTGTTTGTCTGATCTGTGACGAGACGGAGTCCCGTATTTATTGCGCTCGGAGTCAGTGACGTCAGAGCGAGGGGGGGCTCGCCTAGCAGTAATAGTAGTAACGTCATAGTGAGCGATCAGGGGAGGGAGGGGCCGGAATCCGCTACATTGGGGGTGTGATTCACACTGCGAGGGTCTTTCCTCCCCTTACGTCATAGCTATACGTAGGATCCAAGTAAATCAAGAAGGTATATTCGTGTTCAGCCTTCATTGCAGATATGTCGCACGTTGTGGACATTGTGTACATTGTCTAGATAATAACAAATGTCTCCTGAACAGAAAACAGGGGGCACGTGTTTTCTGTCATTCCTGCATGTTTGAGCTAAAAACATTTGTTTTTTCATGAAGTAACATCGTTATAACGAGCCACAGAGTTTATTGGATGTGATCCAATGCTGCCATCTAGTGGTAGATAATAAAGTCTGACCTGCAGGTACGTCAACAAACCTGTTTCCGGCCGACTAAAACGTCATTGCCTAACAACATGAAAATCATAGAAAGCGAAAATAAAATATGAATTTTTGTTTTTGTTGACATGTGGGCATAACCATGATTTGCTTCTACAGTGGATTTAATACAGTGGGTTATTATATAGAGATAAATACAGTGGGTTATTATATACAGATAAATACAGTGGGTTATTATATACAGATAAATACAGTGAAGGGTTATTTATATTAGAAAGTCATTATTTAGACAACAGAATAAGAAATGTTTACTTTCAATTGTTTTGTTTGTTTACTTAAGATAACAATACCGGTGATGTATTGTGCTGATGTCCTGTTATTCGTACTAAAATAAATCTGTTCAAATATATAGTATTTGTTCATACTAGATTTGCTTATACTACATATAACAGTATTTGTTTATCACCACATGCAATATTGATAAACATTATCGCCATTTTATTTGAGATACATTGGCATTTGTTTTTATTGCCAGACCTTAAAACACAACATTAGCCTGTTGGTTTATGAAAACCTTTATTAAATGTGTTATATTATCCCTCAGTCTTTATCAAAATAAATAGATTTAATTAAATAACATCTTTACTACTGGTTGTATTCAGTTTTTCAATATGAACATATTGGGAATTTTCAGCATGTATACTTGACAAAATGCAATGCACTGTGCCTAATACTCTAAGATTTCTCTTTCAGGTTGTTAATTTGATTTTGTAGTGATGTTGCTTGCAAATCCTTTAAGTATAGGCAAAGTATAGGTTTAGATAAATCAACAAAACATACAAAGCCATTTTATTGTAAATAATACAAACACAGACAAATCATAATTACAAGTTACTTTAATAAAAAAAAGTAAAGACACTCAAACAGAAAAGATGCAGTTCCAATATCAATTCTATATTAATTCATTTCCTTTCACTTGCTGTAACTTGACTTGGGCTCCTACTGAAACACCAATAATCGATATTCTAATCATTCTGTCTGTATGTCAGATATACAAAAAGAGGAAAAGAGAATGACACTCTCATTCCCAATCTCTGATTGGCCGATCACACAGCTCTAGTGGACAGACATTGGTTGACCACCTCCAGCAGCTGAGAGTTCTCCAGAGCCGCTGCTACTCTCTCTTTGTCTGCCAGCTGCTTGTTAACTGTCATAGAACAGAAAAACACTCAGATAGACTTACTTTTAAAAATAAAATAATCTTTACTTATCCTTAATGAACGTTTACCTGCATCCTCAGAGGCATGTGTGCCAGGTGTGATGTGTACATCAATCTAACAACAAAAAGACAAAGGACTTAAATAAGCCAAGCCATAAAGTGTGTATGATTTCCAGAAGCTCTCTTTCCCTGAACGTACCTTAAATCGGTCAGGCAGGGAGCGCAGCAGCTTGACTTTGATTGACAGGCCTATGAGAGTGGCCATACTGCAGTGAGGGATTGTAGGCGTGAACTCTACTGATACTGTGCTCTCCTGATCATTGACCTGCGCAGACAGCACAGTATGATACTTATATGGATCATATACATGTAAGATGTATATGATCCATATAGGTTATATGTATCATATGCATATATGAGACAGATTATAACCGTATTATTGTGCATGGATATTTATATTTGTTTTACGCATAAAGACCTTTTAAAAATGTGCAATGTGTTTTAGAAATACATACAATTGTTTATTGCATACAGGCTTATTCTTCCCAGACTTTTATTGATTTTAAGGTAATGTGATCGGACTCACATTAACACGCATTTCTTCTACAACGTTCAGCTCCTCAAGAGACAACGGATGTTCAGGATCATTGATGGATCTGATGTGATGTATTCATTGGGTTAAGGTACGACAAATAAAATGACGTCCTTTTAGCGTTACGATGTTCATTATTGGCAAGTCAGCCTGGTTAAATGTTACATAATATAGTAAGAAATTTTGTGAAAGGATATCGAAGATCTCCCTGTCGTCGATGGGATCAGCAACATCCTCATCTTCATCACTGGCGGTGGCGAGTCTTTCTCCTAATCGCTGAAATATCAGAGGATTGGCGTTTTCTAGTCGCGTCCCCGCCGACATTATAACTATGCAGATGAAACCAAGACTTTTCCAAGACTTTGTATCAGTGAAACTCAAAAACAAGCTGCCAGGAGATCGACTGTCGCGGTTACATGCAACCGGAAGCAGTATGACAGCTTTTCAAAATAAAAGTTCAACCAGTTACATGTCCTATAAAGCAATAAATGAAACATTGTCCTGTCAGAAGTCAGGTTGTGAGAATGAAAAATAAGCCCCATGATCTGCCATAAATCAGAGTTGAAATGATTTACTTTGTTTGAGCTGAAATGTTTCAGTTTATGCAGAAAGATAGCAGATATAGTTTTAAAGCAATGCGACTCACCCACAAGAGGGCAGTCTGACATCGTCATGTCTTCAATTGGTTTTTGTGACAATGCTGTGATCTAAGATGGTTTAATGTCATTTTATAAAGATAATCTTACACATAATTATTATTTTCTTTCCCCATTGGTTGAACAAATAAGAGGATTAGTTAAGTTGCTGTTAAAACTCATATCTCTTTCCATTTCAACAATGCCACTATTTTCCGTGCAGTTTACACACATTGGGATAGTCTTTTAGGATAAAGACATGTTTTGATAAATAAGCTTCTGTCCAAAATGTATATCCTTAAGATGTAATTTTGTTTGACTGAAATCGAATTGACATTTGCGGTTATGTAATGGTCTCATTTAATGTAATAAAGTGGCCATTAAGCTACATACACTTTGTTCATTCCACAGAAACTTCCAGAAGGTCATTTATATCCTGTTGAGTCATGCAGGGTTCTGGAGTAATACTTGAATTTGGGCCTTTGACATTTTCAGTGGAAGTAGATGTGATTTTGTTATAATAACAGAAGTTCAAAAGTTCTCACAGATATGCTTTTGCAAATCTTGCAAAAGGTTAAAAACACCAAATTAAGTTTACAATGGTTGTAATGAATAAAGATTGAACATTGTGATACTGCAGGTATAAGACAGCACATAACTAAACAGAAAAAAAAGTCAGTCTACAATAAGATTGCCAGGAAATAGTACAACTACTTACCGAGCAGTACTAACCTGTTTAGTAAAATGTTGCAAGAACACAAAAGTTTGAGAGAATTATTCAGTCTTATTTAGACAAAGTAAAATGTGTAATGTCACACAAGTCAATGTTTTGTCTGGAACCTTTTGCAAATACCTTTTACAGATTTTAAACAATTTTTGCAAGGTCATCTCTCTGAGTGCCAGTGGGTAAATCTGGGTTTTGATGAGGGCTTTATAGATATTGAATCTTGAAGACTCATTTGTTGACTTTGGATTTCAGCCACATGGTTGATTAAAGACTCTAGTTAGCTGGGTGGTGCCAACTTGACACAGTCTTTGAAATACACCATTAAACTTGATTTGTGTCTAATCTGTTAGATGTAATGATGCTAAAAATATATAATCACATATATTCCAGAAATAACTGAATACATTTCATTACTCTGACTATTCCTGCTTCTTAATATTCAAAAGTATGCTTCTTTGCTCTTCTGTCCTCCAGTCTGTGACGCAAAAACTGTGTCAGCCGTTTTGAAGGACACCTCAGTTCTCTAATTGCACCTTGAGGAGGCAAGGAAAGAGGAGTGAGGAAACTTTCTGAGGAGGCATGAGTGAGAAAACTCTGCCTACCATTCTTCCCTTGCAACTTAGATGCAAGAAAAAGATGCACAAATAAGAATTGAAAAGCATCCAGAGTGTGCGCCATGTATGTAGGATTTTGTTTATCAATCATGTCATCTCATCTGATACTGTCACTTCAAGGCAAACCATTCTTCTCTTAGGCGCATAGTGTTTATACATTTAGTCTTGAATAATGTTCAGTTAGACAGCTATGTGCCAAACTTGCTGACTGCCACCCAGAGTTTGGACTGAGATGTGTTTGATGTGAAGGTTCTCAGGGAAAGTGCTGAGGGTGTCGGCGGGGTGTTGGCAATGTCACTGTATTTCTGATGCTTTGTCTCCAGCGGGGTTGACAGGCGAATCACTAGGTTGAGGTTGGACAGACAGTGATGGCTGCAGTCAGTTTTTCCTGCAGATTCAGCTCAATGGACACAAGAGTCCAGATTGCAGAGTCACCACTTTTTTGTCTTCTCAGATGTATAAAGTTGGACTGGACTGTAATACTTTTCTCTCAAGATGAATATAAATGAAGTCAAAAGTTTAACTATTACAAAAGTTTTACTAATTACAAATTACTGTCTTTTGAAACAATTAAACTACCACTTTAATAAACCTTAAGTAAAATAATTCTGTTTTTTTAGGCAAGTCATAAATTGCTGTAGCATTTTTAAAGTGTCTTGCTCTAGCTAAATCCAGCCTGTTGATGGCTGTAGCCTCAGTGAACAGATTAGCTTGATAAAAGAATGTAAAAGGATTAGGGCTTCAGAAAGCTAAAGACTGTAGAGAAGATAAAACACTGTAACGGCAGGAAATAAGATTACTGCTCTTTTCACTGTGGTCTCTGCACTTTACAGTCTTCATGAGCCATTTGGTTTTCTTCAATGACAAGTTATGCACAAAAAAAACTGCTTTGTTTTTTAGTGAAACGTGAGGTGTGTCTTACCCTGAGATGTGCGATACTAAAGTGTGAATCCCATGTGCTTTACAGGAAAAGGAAAGAAAAGATTCAGGAAAGAAAAGGCATTTTTATGACTAGAATTTTCTGCCATCATAAAATCAATGAGAGCTATGAAGTCTTAGGAGAGCTTTTATTCCTGCAGGACTGACAGACCAGTTATTGGCCTTAGAATGTACAATACCACTATAGCTGCAGTGAGAATAATGCCAAACTCTGTAGCCTCCATCTCTGTCATAGCACAGAGACCAGATAAGATGTAATAAAAAGCCCTGCACCTCCATGTATGTGCAACTGAAATATGCCCCACTGAAATATAACTTACTCATTGTGTGTCATTTGTGTGTTAAATGAAATAATTTGAATGCTCTTAATAGACTCACAAAAAAAACGAATGTAGCTTACAATGTCTTTAGTGTATATTAGCTAATTATTACAAGAGCTCTAATTGGCTGTCAGATGTGTTCAAGTGCGGAGTGCCGGTGCACAGTCAAGATTTTGTGAAGTAGTTGTGTTTAAGAAGTTAAAATAGCCCCATGGCTACTAAACGGCTCTTTAGTTTGTGTTGTGGAATAGTTAAACTTTATAGTGATGCCAATAAGGTTTTTTTGGCTAAAGCCTAATGTGTGTGAGAGTGAATTAAGTTAAGATGTTTGTTAATACTGATACATTCAGGCATGTATCATAACGTGAATCCACCTTTATGTGCTTTATTTAATTCTGTATTGCATTGATACCAGAAGAAATCTGCCTGGACTCTTGTGTAGTCCAACTGTTTTCTGTCAGGCACACTTTCCCAAATTCCATAATTTCCAAATTAATGACATGCACACATACACAAAGACACTGCCTGACATTTTATAATCTAGGAAAAAAATAGCCTATTTTATATATTTATTTTATGTAGACTGAAAACATGTGTACTGTCAAAAATAAATTTAAAAGGCTGTTATTAACAGCCTGTGGCCAGTCTGGGATTTTAATAAGCAGATTAAAATGGAAACAAATTAGTGTCTTTTTAATAAAATCTCTCATTAAATGTTTAGGTGGGTGGTGTATAGCTCCCTTGACTAATTCAATCTTTAGTCTAAGTGAGAAACTTGTTCTGTCACTCTTAAAGAGCAGCCGGTAAAGTCTGAAACGGTTTGTCTGAAAAAGTCTGAAAGTAAAGTTGTTAGGAATGGATGGGACAGATGCAGCTGTCATTCCTCATGAGGTGGAAAGTGGGTTATAAATATGGCAAAAAAAGAGCCATATTTAGCTTTTGGCTGAAAGAGACAAAAGCTAAAACAGCATGCAGCAGGATTTGGACAAACATGGACAATCATGAATGTGTTTTAGGCTATAATCCAACTCAATTCCTCATATTAGTTTTTTTTAAATAACAAAACCTCACATTTTTTAAATAACAAAAGAATAGAGCAATACTGAAGCAAAGCTTTAGCCACAATTCTAAAGTGGTAGAAATTAATTGATTTACTGAACTTCAGTGCATTGATTAAAGCAATAAGTATTTAAAACACAGGCCTTATCCGGCAGATATGAGCTCATACCCACAGCCTATCTGTCTTCATAGGGCAGAATGTAAGAAATCTATAGGCAATATAGACAGATTTGTTTATATAGTTTCACATTTTGTAGACAGAGGCAGTTTAGTCATATCTGATATCTGAATGGTCAGCAATAACACTATAGTGTTCAGTGCAAATTTAAACAAACAATATCAATCAAACAAATAAACATAATATTGCAAATTTTATGCACAAATGCTTGTTTTTACAAAGCATTGCTCTGAGGTTTTGCTGTGTCAGGGAGCTCTGCTCAGAGCCGGTCACCCAGACAATAATAACAGCATAATCAGAGCTGACACAGGCTGTTGGCTGGGTAATTGTTTTAAATCTTACCCTAAATCTCTCACAGGATTTAGGCTTAACTGGATTAGTCTGATGCTCTTCAGGCTGCACTTGCTATCACACTTTAACATTTTATCATGGTATTAAACATGCGTCTTTTCTCTGCAGGTCAATTCAGGTTTACAGGCAGTCAGATGCCGCCATCAAATCTATGGTTTTATATGTGTGAAGGACTATCTTTGTTCTCTTGTTGTCACACATGGGCCATTTAACGCCACTGCTGGCTACTGTACCTAATAAATCTTGTGCCTTTAAACTGAACTTAATTTCAGC
>JBAJNP010003589.1:0-38649 GCA_036877545.1 Yasuhikotakia modesta | reverse complement strand
GAATATTAGAAAGATGAGAAGTCAGAATGAGCTGATGGTTAATGTTTGTTGCTAATGTGATGTCATTTACAATGACAGTATGGCTTTCACATGAACATTAAATAATGTGATGCCAATAACAAGTGTAAAATTCTATTTAACATTCAATGAGGATGTTCTTTGGGCAGTTGTGGCCTAATGGTCAGAGCCAGACATGTAACCTGCAGGTTCAATCCTCAATGTGAGCAGAAAACAGCTGAGGTGCCCTTGAGCAAGAGCTTTACCTCAGTTGCTTCCGGGTGCTGCAGAGATAGCATCTCTTGATCCATCATTAATGTCAAGGGATATGTTTGATCTCATGTTTGTTTGTATTTTCAGAATGACATACACGCTGTATGGACACTTATATTCTGGAAGAGTAAGTTGGCAGTATTGTTCCTGCTAGAAATAGCATCAAAATATCACCTGTTATCATCACACTGCTAATATAAATCATTTGTGGAACCTGGACTGTCTGAACTGCTGGTAATTCTCATAAACATCTCAGCAAACCTCACAGATTCTGCCTGCCTTCATTTCCCTAAATCTAGAGCTTCTCTCCAGAGTCCTGTGGCAAGATTTACTGTGGAAGGAAGAGTTTAGTCTCTTGTGTTGAGGTATGTAATGAGGTGCAGGCCGGCAAATGAAACTTTTAAAATATGTTTCAGCATCTAAGGAAAGTTTTTCACGGAAGCTAAATAGAAGCCGCATTCAGTGATGCAAGGAAAATTATCATGATAGCTTGAGCAGAATGGTGGAAGTGAATGATTTTAGATGTTCTTTGAACTTGAAACAATTATTCATCGTGATTTATGGTGAAGATCATTGTAGCAATGTCCTGCACAAAGAGCTGCTCTAATAAATAACTTAATTGAGTTTTTAAAGCATTTGTTTCTGTGAAATAATTGTACGTTGTTACTTTTAATTGGTCATTGTAAAAGTAAAGTCAAACAAAGTGCTTTTACCCCTTGACATCTGTCATTCCTTTAATTTTCCCAGAATTCACCTTCCAGAGGCAGACAGTTGTTACTTTTGAGGCCTAGCCAATACTAAGGGAATTTCCCTGTTAGTCCAAACTTCATAGGGAGGGATTCCTCAGTCCCTCATATGTACAGCCAAGCCGCCACCTGTTCTACAAACCTGTCTGTAGTCATTCACCATATGCCATAGAGCTAACCGTTAAAAACCAACTCCAGCACTGGTGAATAACTCACAGACATCAGTTATCCCTGATCTGGCTTATTCTCTGTGTCTGTGTGCAACTATTTTCTATCTACATAAGGGATAAATTACTTTTTTTGCGGTTTCATAGGCCTAATATGAAAGATGTTGATTCCTTATTCAAGAATTAAGACCAAATCAGGTAGGAACTCTAAGAATGATTTGAACCCATTGATAGTTTATTGGCACATGCTGTCTATGTAGTTTTAGCACTAGATTCACTGAAGACATTATGCAAATCGTGTGGCAGCATGCAGTGCTGGAGGATGCAGGTGAAGGATGCATCTAGTACAGCGTGCTAGTTACTGCGATCTAGCACGCTTTACCGGCACTGAGTGGGACACAACTATGTAGTGAATTTACTCCTTAAACATTTTTAATCTTTTTGCAATAGAATTGTGAAGCCACCCCCACGATGCAGCTAGCAGGCTCACAGGTAGACCTGGAAAATTGGAGCACAGCTGTTTGAAAACCAGGTTTATCTGCAAAAAAAGGCGATATACCCACGTCCCAGTTTGGTGGGTAACCATTCGAGACAAACTTTAATGCGTTAGTCTGTTTTTTAGAGTGAAAATTGGACAAAGACTGAACTGGGCCGTCTGGCATCTCCCAACCGCCCACACAGAGATACAGCAGAGCCCTTTCAATAAACGCCTTTCCATGGCTTAATGTTCCGGATCCCTCGTGTTAGCTGCGATGTTGCAAAAATATATAATTCTAACAGCAAGGACACAACAGCAACACACATAGCAGCATTAACGCTCGCGTTAGCATGTTGTGAATTTCGCTAATTCTTTTCTCAATTTAAAAGTGCTTATTCTTTTGTAAAGAAATAATAATGGAAGCCGTTTTTCTGCTGACAGTGAAAAGTTGTTTCGCTTTGAAAGAAGTGAGAGTTTGGCAGAAGGAAAAGAGAAAAACAATCTCTCCGACTGTCCATCAAACCCTCCAGTGGGCCCCTGTGTCAGTGTGACTGCACCCCAGCGAGGGCGACCGCTGCAGCTAATGGACATCCATGTTTCTCACTGCTGGCTGATGGGAGATTTACCAGCATCAGCAATTTTACACTGTCCTGTTGTCTCACGTAAGACTTCTTTTTTTTTTAAGGTGACTCAGCTACTGTTTCTCTCTGGGGCAAGAGAGACATAAAAAGACAACTTAAACGACAACTTTGCCTTTATATTTCAGAACTTTTTGATGCTAATAAAGAAAGCACATTCTTTGATACTTGTAATTGCTTGGAAATGTTAATAACAAAAACATTATTTATTAGCAGACACTGTCCTTCAAGCAGTTTTGCCTTGGCCCTTTTAAATAAGCATAGTATGATTGTTACACTGAGTTTATTGTGAACCTAACAAACTTTCTTAAATCCAGAGCATATAATATTGCTTAATTTGGGTCACTCGGTTTATGATAAAACACCATTTGGACAGAAAAACTCTTTTTCAAATCTTTGTTGTGATTCCTTTGTTGCCTTTGAATGAGAAATTGGCCTCCAGACTGTTTTTCGTTGTGTTTTCCATCTTCTTTCTTTTTTGTTACACTTTCTCAGTACAGTATATGTACAGTATGTGTGGATGTTGAGTCTAAACCTTGCTCTTAACTTAGGTAGCACTTGATATGGCAAGTTGTTGAAATGCAACACCATAGATTGTAATGGCAGTTATGGATATAAGATATTTAAAGATTATGTGGGTAAATTGAAAGACAAAAAAAGTGAGTGAGGTTGGAGGTAAACCCTAAGAAAACTAGTAAAGTGACTAGCAGAGAGAGATTGTTAGACTTTATAGAGATAACGCTTTCTTTGCTTTATTCATAACATGATAATGTTGTTAATTGAGACGCTGCAGTCCTCTTGTAAGCACATAATCAGAGGGTCTTCGACAGCCATGCAAATGCACCAGATTTCAGTGTGTTTGACACGTAGCCAGGGTACAAATTCTTCTGCTGCTCTGTAGTTCTTTGCCTTTCCTGTCCTGTTACATCCCCATCTGTGTTACAGCACAATAAGCACATGAAATCATTATACAGTATTCCAGTGGAAAAATTTATTTATAAAAATGCGCTTACAAAATGGCATTTTTAGAAACTTCAGTCAAAGGTTCTTAAAGGAACAATTTTTTTTTACCTCTTTTCATCTTTAGAATCTTTCTTCACAACAAAGAACCTTTTGTACAACAGAAGGTTCTTAATGGAACCATACAACCTGTCAAAGAACCTTTTTTAGGAACCATTATCCTAGCTGTAGAATGTTATTGCGCTTGCATTAAAAAGTTAAAGTGGAAAACAGATGAATGTGTTACCTGTGTTTTGTTTTTTCCAGGAGGTGAAGATAAACACTTTTTTGCTTTTTTCGTTCTCTCTAAAACTTTCCTCTCCTGTTCTCTTCATCTGTCCTCATCCACCTCCTCTGGGAACACGATGCCGTCGGAAACCATTCATTCTCAACATCTGCCTCGCAAGGGAGGGTTCAGTTAACATCTGTTTGCCCCAGGAGGCGCCCGGTGACGTCAGACCGTCAGTCGAGCATGAGTACAGTCCATGTCCTGCCTCCCTCCCCCACCCAAACCCTCATTTCCTCCTTCTGAGGTAAATACCTGACTTGCAATTAGTTCCTTTAAATGAGGCTGCCTGCTTTTCCAGAGAGCATTGTGATTCCTTTAAATTGCCTTTAAGTGTGTTTGATGAGGTGTGTATAAACTCTTTAAGCAAAGGGTGATGTGCTTTTTTCATTATCCCCATCCTGTATCTTCACCATCAATAACGTGGAAACGATACGATTCTTAAAGAGATAGCGTTCGCTTTTTAATGCCTGTAAAGATATTAGATAAGAATAATGATGAATAGCTTCTACTGATATTGTTAGAAACAAAAATAACTAGTGCATTACATTTGATTCTGTAAACTGGCAGCATGCACCTACAGCAGGAATCTCTGTATACGTTTAGTGATTGTCGAACAACAAATTGAATCATTATCATGAAGATTAGCATGCGGATAATGCAATTGCTGTTAGCTGTTAGCTTGACAACAGTGCTTCTGTTGGTAACCCATGAACTATAGAGTTTGTTACAACCAAGTAGATAATGGTGCCAAAATACTTGGATGTACTGATTCTAATTTGAGAGATTTTCAACAACAACAACAAAAAACTTATTGCGAATGACATTATTGGGAATGTGTGGGCGGTGTTTGTACAATATCTAATACAAGGTTTTTGTCTTTTTGTTCAAGAAAAGTAGAAGTTTGGGATTAATTTTGGAGGTTTGATTTTAAGGTACTTACCACATGTCTAGTTTTTTAAACATAAGACCTTAACGCTTTTTGTGTTGACTACTGTTTAAACAGTCATGTGATAAAAATACATATTCTTATAAGAATTATAAGAGCAAAATGATCTGATGTAATGCTGATGTGATATCATTTTTGATTACTGTAGCTTGTCAACTATAGCAACTATAGCTTGTCAACTTTGATTACTATAGAAAACGTCAACTACCTTTAAATATTGCCTGAGACGTATTTAAATCACCACATTAAATGTTGTGCCTTTTTTCCTCTGTTTTCTTAGATGTGACTGAAATATCACCTTTAGTAAAACACTAATTAGAAGATTTCATTTCCCAATTATTACGCCTAAACGTGTTACGTGAGAATTGAGTCGTGCTACAAATATACAGTATTTTGATCATGTAATCTGGTACCGTGGTAGAATGAATTTTCCCACCTGTCTTTGTATTACTGTCATTCTTAATTGCATTTTACAGGGTGCAGTTATAATTTTAAGATCGTTTTAATTCATCATAGTTCCACTTAAGCAAATGAACTGAGGAGCTATTGGACACAAGGGATGCGACTCCGTGGTGAAGCGCTCGGCTATCAGGAATTTATTTATAATGAAAGCATGATTGCCTGTAATGAGTTAATGATGAAATCTAATGACTTCATGCGTACATAGGTGTCCTTGTGTGCTTAACAGCTAAATAGCAAACACCATATAGATAGAAATAGCTTGCGTGAATGTTTTGTAGTTATTTTACATTTACATAGAAGGTCTGTTTGGGAGAGCCGTCAATAGTGTTAGCATTAATAGGCAAACTGTATAGTAATACTTAACTTAAACTTTAGTGACTGGTAGTTGATTAGTCTTTGCCAAGGTAACATAATTGTGTAGTTAATAGAAGGTCTGAGGTAGACTATTGAAATGGTGTTGCCACTGTTTTTTGAGGGCCAGAAATGTCTGAAGTTTATACGCTGTATTTACTGTTCCTATATATTTACAGTGCCCTTGAGTATTTAAACTACCTACCGATTCTCACAGTATTGTGAACTGTACCCTCATTAGCAAATTTCTCCTTAGAGGCCTGAGGGGGCCTGTATTCTCCTGACATCCCCTGATGCATTTCTCTCCAGCGCTTCAGTTGCGGTGTACACAACAGCACAAGCGCTGGTCGCATCCCCTCAGCAGTACTGGCACCTTTTCAGACACTGTAAACATGGAGGCACTGTTGAGCTTTATTCTGTGTGTGGCTCAGGTTAGGTCATTCAAGTTCAGCAAACTAAGGAACTCTGAGTTCCTGACAGCTTCAGTTGATGATCGATCTGTGATCTGATTAGATTGTGAATCACCCTCTGTCATTTGAAGACCCGTTTTATTGTCATTTAACACCATTTTGACACTAATCATTACTGCTGATTGGAGCAATTTCTGAGCAGTCATTAGTCGATGATTTGTGCTGATGTGGGCTGTTTTTCTCCACCACTGCTCCACAAAGCAAAGCAATTAACATTGATTTGTTTTTAGTTTTGTTTATTTTTTGGTTGTTTCAGTTGTGTGAAGTCTAATATTTTGGATAAATAATAATTTTATATCTTTCGAATTTTGATAGGACAACCAGGGCTAACAAACATCTCCCTCCTACTTGTTTGCTACTCTAATTAACATTTGGGTTTGACTAAGTGAGTCTGGTAAAAAATAATCGATCCTCACCAGGGACCAGATCTCGTGTTGTTCCCACCATTGTTCTCATCACTTTTCATACAATTTTCAGGCAAATTATACGGATGCTAATTTTCTGTTTAATAAATTTATCCACAAGGGATTAGAGACCAACTGTTATTACTTTACTGTTTCACTAACACTGAAAGAACAAATCTTGTTAGTTTCATATAAAATAAAGTACATGCATGAGCCATTAAAGTGAAACATTCACTTTATTAACTTCTAAAGCTGTTATGCATTGTTTGTTTCTCTCTCCCTCTTTCTCTCACCCTCTCTCTCTCTTTTCTCTCTCTCTCTCTCTCCCTCCCCCTTCCTCCCTCCCTCTCTCTCTATCACTCACAGTTGTATTTTTGTAACTTTGGGCATAATAAGTCTTTCAGAGATTCCTGTCTGGATTGCTGGTGGCTGGTTTTGGTACAGTCTGCAGTCTTCATTTTTTCCCGCAGTCTACAGTAAAGCCCCACTAGGGCCTTCCGGGCACAACTCCCCTGGCCAGGAATAGCGTGCCTGCTTAACCTGGATAAGATGGCCAGGGGAGCATTCATGCCTCACCCAGTGTATAACAGTGCCTCCAATGATGCCCCTAGTTGACTCCCTTTCACTCCGCGGCCCCCACCCACCCTTTCTTTTCAGATGGCTGGTTAGGCATTCACAGCCTTGTAATGAATGCGGTCTGGCTGCAAACGGCGCTGCACCAGAGTAAGAACAAAACACATTTAAAGAAAGCAACAGCCGGCCAGTTTTGAGTTTAGCCATCTGCATTCTAGTATGAAATGCGAGTCTTGTGTTTGTTTTGATTTACCTGTTTTCTCAAGGTGAGATTTGGCTGCTGTTCCGAAGCTTCGCTCTTTTGCCTGGAAGGCTTGTAGGCTTGTAATGAGTGTGGTGATTTTTTTACTCTTAAATAATAAGAACCTTGAGACATTATCGTACAACTTTGTGCTTGCATGTGCGTTCGTGTCAGCATTCTACCTGTATCCTAGCTTTCCCATCATGCTTTGCTGCAGCCCACACCACTGCAGGTCTCAGTTGAGATTCAGAATCATGGAATTGGATTTTCTGGGCTTCACGGGTAATGAAAAGCAACGCTCCCACTCCTCTTACTCTATGATTTCCCAAAGTGCTCTCCACTGTTCCTGCTGAAATGTTGTTGTTTTTTCTGTATGGCATTGGAGCTCATTTAACTATGGAGTAAATGCACATAAGACTCTGGAGACTTGGTTTGTATGGCTGAGATTCTGAATACACTCCCTATATAACACATTTCTTGTTCTATATTAGCTGTAACTGAGTTTTTGCAAATATACCCAATGGCGCCCACATACGCCCCCACCCAACTGTCATGTCAGGTTCTCAAGCTTCTGAGGGGAATTTGATAGATGACAAAATGAATGGCCCTACATTGACTCTCTTGTGATTGCGTTAACCCTTACTGAGTTAAATTGCCTCCAGGGTTTCTCTCAGTATTGCCTCCTGCCGTTTGAGCGAGGGTGATAAAATGACTAAAACAAACATATGAATAACAAGCAGTTATTTGACGTCACTGGTTATGGCTAGTCTTTGCTATTTGTTTATTGGAAATTGCTTTAAGGTGCTTTATGCTATCTACATAGTGTAGGTTAAGGAAAGATCTGAGGTATGCTTTTGTTTAATTTTAAAGATGTAATTAGATCTTAAAGATTAAAGCATACAGCCCTAAGAAAGTGCTGTATTTTGCTTTGGAAAGTCTGACTTGGCATGTATTGTTGTTATTAAAAGAGTTTTTAAATTGCAATCTATACCTTTTTGGTTTAAAAATGAACAAAGATCAGTTATTGAGCAGTACATAACAGCTCAGCGTTCAAACTGATCTTCATTCACAATGGTAAGCTCATAATAATGATGAATAATTCAAGCTGTCAAGTTCAATTTCCTGAGAAATGTCAGTTTGGCTTCATTTGACTTCAACAAGCATAAAGTTTGGGAAATAACTTGCGTTTTTACATTTCAGACAGAGATGGCGAACATTACAGAGTGCAGCTTTATTTTTATTTATTAAAGCAGCTGTAATGTGGATGGAGGGTGAACGAACCAATCCGGATACTTCACTGCCAGCGTTAAGAATGCTCCAGTACTGTGTCAATCACTTTAAGAGGCATGTAAAGAACACACTGCGAACGGGACACCGGCACTAGCATGAGACTTATCGTAATTGAACAAAAGGAAGGTGTTTATTGGAGATTGTCAGGAGAGATATCCATCCGGAGAGGACAGGGAATAGGATTAAGTGGGCAGGTGGCTGCACAGTTGGCAGTAAAAAGCCGCAGTCCGTTCCATTCGGAGCAGTTCATGAGAGGAATGACCTGTGGGGCTGGAGAAGATCAGACAGTGGCAGAGTTTGATTGAATGGCCTGCTGATGCTGCAGGCTGGAGACCTGGAGAACCAGGAGAAGCTGAAGGATGGTGATGATGGCTGAGAAGAATGTGGAGGATGATTTGTATTAAACTGAGATGAAAGACAATATGACCTAATATAAGATGATAAAGCACGTTATATTTTTTAAAAGTCTCACATCAGTTTTATATCGTTCAGTATCATTTAGTCCAGGAGATGAAATCTAGGGGGTGGAGCTATCAGGAGACCACAGTTCAGAGGGCATTAAAAGATTTTGTGAGAGATTTTTGTCAGACAAAGACACATTTTCTCTGTCTCAGTCAAGCTGCCACAGAAAATGTCGAGTTAACCTGCAGATTAAGTCATTTAAGGCTAAAATATCCAACTAAATTCGCACTTCTGTTGCATCCATTGGCATCAAGTTTGATTTTACTTTTGTTTTGTTAACTTGTATTTACAGTATACATTCAGTTTAATGTATAGGCCTGTTTCTCCCTCCTCTGGCCAACTAGACACTACATGTTTCTAATAGTCCATAAAAACATGCCAGGAAGTCAAAATTGTTGGTTTAGTTCAAGTGTGTCTTTGAGACTGTTCCTATGCTAGTGTTTTCTAAGAGTAGTGCACAGTAAGAGGAGGGGGGCAGCAGCGGTACTTGTAAACACAAGGTCAAGTTGTTGCCAGCCCTATGCGTTTCAAATGTCTGGTGAAAATTTTAGTGCCTTCATCTGAGCCAGTAGCAGAGGTGCAGGGGTCGAGCTGTCATGAAACCAGACATCTGAGGACATCAAGACTGATAGTTACTTCACTCCCCAGATCTCAACGACTGCCTGTTCACACAGATTTACAACATCAGAGAATCAGAGGCCCACATATCCTGCTGCAGACACTGACTGAGTGTCTGTACCCAGCTAACAGGGTATGTGTTCTGTAACATTCTGTAAAGGTTCTCTCAAAGTTATTGAACAATGTTATTGCAGTAACATTCGTATATCATGTATACAGAAAACATTGTTAGTGAAAGGTTTAAAATGTTACAGAATTTGAAAAAGGCTCTCTAGGCAACGTTAATGCAACATCTAAACAACAAATGTTCCTAGAACATTCAATGTAACAGTTATGTTTTTGTTACGTAGCAGAAATGTTAGGAAATGAAAGTGTTAACTATTAGAATGAAATGTCCCTACAAGCTGTGTAAAAATTCTCAGTTTGGAGCATTACTATCAGGTGATCTGTATTGTTCTGTTTTAGTTTCACTTTTGCCCCAGTTGTGTAATCTGGTTTAATTTTAAAATCAGAAGGTGATTTGAATTAAAGATTCTGTTAAATCAGTAGGTGTAAATGCAATGATCTGTAGATAAGATTGAAGGTAGCATGGCTTTCAGGTGCCCAGAGGAGACTGGACATAACTAAGAGGTTTGTTTCTTTGTGGAAGTAGGTCATGTTGCTTACTAAACAAACATTGTTTAGGGGAGTTCGCTGAAATTGAAATGCGTCCATTGATAGCATTGTTTATTTGCATGTGCCATTTGTGTTGTTTTAGCGCCAGTTCGCTAAAAGAATTATGCAAATCAGGTAACAGCGTGAACGCCCAAAAAAATCAGTGCAGAAGGAAATTAGCATGTCGCAGTTACTTGGGCCACGGCGCTGATTTCGGTGAATAAGATGCAATCATAATAAGTCGCATTTACATAGAAAGGTGTGTTCGTGCATATGGCGCAGAACCTGCAAAAATAGTGCAGCTTTGTAGCGAATTCACCCCTGTGACTTCTATCCTGAAAAAAATGGGAACAAAAAGTGTTTTTCCGTATTGCCCGACAGGAGCACAAGCAGACACACACAAACATTGATTTCCTATCAGTACTGTTGAGATAGCTCTAATCCTGTGTGCTTTCAGTATTCGTCCTCAATCAGATAGTACCTCACTCTGAATACCAAAAGAAGGTGATTTGTGTGTGTGCGTGTGTGCGCGCATGCACGAGTGTGTGTCCAGGCAATTATCAAGCATCACTGTCTCAGTCAGAGATCTATCCCAGCTCTTCTAATTACTGCCCACTATAAGACAATAGCCCATAGGAGCACAGTCATCTCAAAGATCATACTGTGTCCACGGCTCAAGTTGGAGGCAGCGTCTTCAGCTCTTAACGAATACTAAGGGAGCCATTTGCGCAGCATACATGATTGGTTTATTATAATATGCTGAGACAAGTCTGAATGGCACTAATGGGAGCCTATAAAAAAAGTGGTGTCAATCTGGCTCACGACGGTTCACTGAACATCGTATTAGTGAGTAAATGAGAGCACGGGAGAGCGAGAGGGACTTTTTCAACCCTGTAAGTAGGTCTTTTCTCTTAGCTTCAGAGAAATGGGAAGGAGAGGACATTTATTTTCATTGCGGGTCTTTGAGAACCTTGCTTAACCTTGGGTGACAGGTGGCAAATTGTGTCCACCATCTTTACAGGCCTGTAAATCTCTGTAAAAACAGTTATTTTGGCTAGGTCACTTTTGTCATTTTGTTTACATTTGCATTGCTTAGATATGCATCTGGCTGATGGTAACTTGATTTCAGGTTATACATTGAATCAGTATGTGTGTGTTTCTTGTGAATTGAACCCACAATCTTTTGCGCTGCTAGCGCAACACCAGTTGAGCTAAAGGATGGCAAGAAAACTGCTTATGGTTTCTCACAACCTGCTAATTAAAATAAAAAAATGCTTGTTTTTGCATTGCAACTAAATGATTTGCTATTATAAAACTGTCTTTAAAAAGCAATTAACAGCGAATATATAATGCAAGTGTTTACAGTGTAGATCATAAAGCAATAGGATTAGATAGAATCTATTGTTAGAAAGGAGCCATTGGAGAACTGCCTAAGGCGGCTGGAGTAGATTACACCTCTCAGTAGGGCAAGAAACGAACTGTCAGGTATAACACACACTGGATTCAGAGCTCTGTTCTCTGATAAAACAAGTGTGACACTAGTGTTGTTGAAAGCAAAATAAATCCTTGGTCACTGAGGGTCATAGAGGAAACAATTTAATATGGTCTACAGACAGCCCGGCGGGTGTTTTTGGCAGCTGATATTGAGAGGAGAGTTATTTCTTTTTTTTAGACAGTTATAAATGGCGAAAAGAGTTTTGAATCCTAAAACAATGAAGGGAAACTGATCGTTGAGTGATTTAATTGCCACTGGCTGAGTTTACATGGACACCAATAGCCCTGCTTTTTTCAACAATCAGAGTTTGGTATTAAACAGATTTAGCGTGGAAACGGATTATAGATTTACATATTGCTTCATCATTCCCCGTTGTTCAGTATTCACTGTGGAGTTGTGGTCCTTTTTACTGTTGCTGTTCATTGTACCACAATCCACAACACAAATTGTTTAATTCAAATGCAACAGAGCCCTTGTTATTGCTGCTTTAATTTACTGTACCTGGTTAAAAGGTAAAATGCAGGGCAGTTTTCACAAGCATCTACAAACATTTTGGCTTATGTGAATATATGTATATATGGTTTAAAAGCTAATATATGCTTGTATACTTTGATTTTAAAATTGCGGTACTCCACATATTTTACTCTAATTATGAGATTACATCAACATGATCTCTGTATTCTGTTGACTTAATTGCAGTACTGCCTTAATTGCATTACAAAGCCGTATGCCCATTCCCATTGCCGTACTCCCATTGTTATTATCAGATTAGTGTTTTTTAATGTAAATATGTAATTCAATACAGCACGTATGCATGCAGAAGATAATCATTTAGTTAGAATGAGAGAGCAAACATAAAGACAACTTCTCTGTAAAGTGAGTTTAGAAACATCTTCTGAACCTCTTAAATTAAAAGAACACCAGTCCAGAGTATGACTGATGGCACATGTAATTTAATAAAAGTGTCAGGCTGAACAAATCTATGGTGAGGAAGAGTATTAATAATTTAAAGCTGTGAATCTTTACTGAGAGTGAGGGATGAGGGAAAGACAAGGAAGTGAAGGAGACCTGACAAGGGAAGGAAAGAAAGAAAGAGGACGTGGTGTTCTCCATTCACCTGATAGAAGTTTGGTTTATCTGTCAGCGTGGCGGAGGGGTGGGTATCCGTGTCCATCTAAACTCAGTCACAAGTCTGTTGCTGCAGATTGATGTCTGAGCCGCTGTACAATCACCCACACATCAGAGGTCTGTAGACCCCAGAAAGAAACAAAAAAATGGTGTTGCGTTAAAAAAGTAACTGAAGAAATTGCTCCTCAAGCTTACAGTGGTGGAAAGTTCTTTAGTAATTTATGCTAAAAATTTTCAGTTTACAGTGAAGTACTGTTGGCCAAGTATGGTGACCCACACTGAGAATTTGTCCTTTATATTTAACCCTCCTATTTAGTGCGCCCGCACACACACACTCTGCAAACCATGAACACACACTTAGAACAGTGGGCAGCACTGCTTTTACAGAGTAAACACAGATACAGGTTTCTGCAACACATAGAAATATGCATTTCTACTATATGTATTGAAGAAACATTTACTATTATAATAAAAAGATTTTTTCCAGAAACAGATTTGTTTATACATATTTATTCTTACATTTAGAGTTACATTTGCATTTGTTATTCTCTTAGAAATGTGTGTAAACCAAAAACAACAGAACAAATTAAGACAAATTGTCTTTACTTAATGCAGAAATTACAGATGTAACATTTGCACAGTCAGAAGATTGCTGGAAACAGTGATTCAGGTTACAGTAACTACAGTAAACTCCTCTTGGTCTGAATCGCTGTGCAAAGCTAGTAGTTCAAGGATGAAGGACACTTCAAGGGTGTTGTGTGCATCACAAACCGTGGTAAGTTAATTCCTTCAGTAGAACTGACCTTTATATCAGCATTTCCTTTCTGTTTTGTCATTCAATGCATTGACTGAGCTTTCTGTTGTGCGTTACCTTTACTTCTTCATTTGTGATGAACAGGAGAAAGACAGGCAGGGAGAGAAAGAAAGGCTCCTATGCTTGAGGGAGCAGGAAAATTGCTTGCTAAAATAAACTCGACCTTGCACCTCCTCCAGTTAGAGCTCAGAGTTTAATGAAGTAATGCATCAATGGGAGAGAATGGTAAGCGTACACGCTTCCTTCTAATGCTGGGAGATGGTGTCAGAGAAGCCCTGCATGATGTCTTCTAAACGTGCTCACATCAGTGTTAGCATACAAATGATTTAACTAGCGTGCTGCTAAATTACAATTTTTACTCTTTGGCCCCATTTAAACTTCATGCCTCTTGTATTCAGATAACATCCAGAGAAGATTTACTCCCCCATACATACACCAGCCCACCTGTAGATGCTTTAGATAAAAATTCTAATGCAAATCTGTATGGGGTTCTCTAATAGCTAATCGCACCTGCTATAGGTCTTTCTCATCTATTATTAATCCTAATATAAAATTGTTAAATAATTAAATAACATTAAATAATTTTAGAAAATACATACAGACTTGCATGATCAACGATGGTTAAAGTTTCCTAATTAAAATTAATTTGGGCAAGTTTAAAATGTCAAGGTGGTAACAGTTCATAATTAAAACTGTCAAAGTTTCAGATTAGTAGTTGAAGTTATTGAAGATTTATTATTGGAATAATTTGAAGAATTGAATTTTGGTTGTCCTCTGATTAAAAAAAAAAACACTTCTAAAAAATCTAGAAGTGATATCACAGAGACCCCTATAGACCCTACAGACAAGGTCTAAAAATCTCTTATAAGTACCTGATGACTTGTTTTTGTGCCAAGAAATTTCTTTTTTATCATTTCAGACATGCATGCATGCATATTTAATAAACCACCTTGTTGTTTTAGCTTAAACGTGATTATATATGCCGTTATGTTGCATGAGTAAAAGCTATTTCCAAACACACGTTACCCACAGCTTTGGGAGGAAAAATGATTTATGGGGCTTGAAGAAATTGCAGACTGTTGGTACTAATCTACAAGCACTGCAACATCTCAAATCACTTCTCAACGTGGTCAGAGCAATCGGAGAACAATCTCTCTTCCATCTAGGTTGTATTTCTCACTATTGGATCATAATCAGCCCCGTGGCACCAATAAATGTAAGTGTATGTTGGGTTTAAGGTGTGGAGAGAGCTAGCTCCCATCTAGTCAACGTTCTTGGGTTTGCCGCATCAACTGTGCTGAATGGAGGACACTCAGGAATAACTGTACACAACAATGAGACACTTGCATCTTCTGAATTAGCATTTACTCAGCTTTAGAGGTGGATTTATTCATCGCATGCTGCTGACGGCTCATTCCGCAGACACATGGGATTTTGGTCTGGGCCCATCAGCTATATTATGCATCCTGTAGGTGGCAGGGATGAGTGATGGCCCAGCTAATGTTCACCGCAGTCACTGAGGGAAGCAATTGGCCTACATTCTCATAAGGTAAAACATTGCTTTCACCGAACCTGTCACATCCCCACTGTTTATTTAGCATAATAGATTCATATTAATGAATGTTCAATTTTGAACTGCTGTTGTTATATGAATAGCCTTATGCTGTATATTCAGTACTGTGTAAAGGTCTTAGGCTATCATTAGATTTTAGCAATGGTATAATACTGACCATATATAATTATTTCTCAGTTTATTTATTAAAATACAGCCAGAAAATACAGGGAAAATGTATGCAGTGTTGAAAAAAAACAGAAAAAAAATGTGTGACCTAATGCAATTTGTGTACATATTTCCTGTATCTTGAGACTGAAAATTGTAATTTAAACTTCACTACAACAAAGCTGGTTTGGTTCTAAGACTTTTACACAGTACTGTATGTATATCTCTCAAACCTGTGCTTGTGTCTTGTGAGATTTGCAGTGAATTAAACCTGCGCTCTTGTGTTGCTTGTGTAGGTCAACTAATTCTCAGCCAGGAACTTCTGGAAGACTGTGAGAAACATGGAGGTGGTCCTGGGTTGCAAGTGAGGCCATGTCAATGTCAGTAAGAGACAGGATGGAATGAAATATGAGTTATTTCTTCCTTGAGACGCTCAGCAAACTGAGCTTGATCTGTGTCAGGTGTGTGCTGTTCATGCTCTGCCTGGAAGCGGTGTGCCGTGTGGCCCTGTCCGTGGTTCTGACCTCCTACTTACATGAGGGCCAAAGTAATTCTAATTGGTACACAGAAGACTGACTTCAATAGGGAAGATGGAGAATTTAGGTCTGAGGTTTTAAACAAACACTTTCTTAAACACACATAGCCGAGCTAATGCCGACAACTGCATTTTAATGTTATTTTTATGCTTTTATTTTGCTTCTTCAGGGACTTGGAAGAGGTTGCAGAATAGTAGAAATAAATATAACAACAATAGGGATTGTAAAGTTGAAACAGAGATGAGTAAGAAAACAAGAGACAGAGGCAAAATAAGGGTGTGAGTCATTTTATATTTTATAAGATAAATAATGAAAATTGTTGCGTTAGAGCTACAGGTTTCTGTCAGGCTTTATTCTTCCCCGTTGACCTAGTAATTAGAGTGCAGAAGGCTACTCAACACAAGCTCAAATAACCATTAACATCTGTGATTACACACAAACACAAGCCTTAACAAGCATCTGATCCCTGATCAGTCGGTTCCTCCACTTTTTGTGCATTACACAATTTTGTGAACTGCTTTCATAGGCAACATTTTATGGTGTTTCTGATACAAAGTCTGTTTTAAAAGGTGGACAACCTACTTATGTTGCTTCCTAGGATATCTCAAGGTGGACAAATTCTAAACAGCATGGAACATATGAGCTACAGCAACTGGTATGCGTTAGCAGCACAACGGTTGTGGGTTCGATTTCCAGGTAAGTCACTTGAGATGAACGCATCTGACAAATGCATAAATGTTAATGCATCCTGTACAAAATAACATCCCATAATACACTGCAGCAAGCTCAATAAGAAACAAACAGACAAAAAATTATTTAACAGAAAGTGAAGTTAAATAACCTAACAAAGGCATTGATTAAAGTAAAATCGATTGACGTTTCCCTGTGTATATTTCTAACTCTTTTTAGAGCTGCCTTAGAAAAGAGCTGCTTATGGAGGCAGCTCACAATATTTCAGAACAGAGTTGTGTTTCTCTCTTCCTCCTCACTTGGTCACACAAGTGCTGACAGACTTTCCAACCCATTCTGAACGTTTCCACAGAGATATTTTTAAAGTCAACCGCAAATTTATGAAAAGTGTTCAGAGGTGAAGAAACAGCTGTGAGAGCTCACTGGTGGCATACGAAGCCACCTCAGACTGATACTAACTTTTCCATTTGCATATTCATGCTTCTAAACAAAGCATCTGTTTTATTATCGCTGCAGTCTCCCTCCTCTACGGTAATGACGGCAGTTACCGTAGTCGGATCTGCACAGATCGCTGTGTGTGGCACAGAGACTGGAATTTAGTTAAAGGTTTGCATTTTATCAGCAACGTTACCACCTCTACCCTGCACCTTCTGTTATCCCTCACACTTTCCTGCTCTTTCTCTTTCCTGTGCCCCCCCCCTCTGATTCGCACCTTTGCACCTATATGCAAATTGTACAATGGCAGATTGAGACTGCAAACTGTGACCGAATTCTCAATAAGCGTGTGTTATCGTAATCTTTTGTGTTCTTGATGTACAGAACAAACTCCTCCTTGTAATTCTTACATAACAGGCAAATCACACCTGACAACTTCATTGTGAACCTGTGGCTTGTTTATTTCTGAGATTTTCAGTAAACTGTAAAAGCTTGATGGAAAAAGACAAAGCAAAAGGAAACAGAGGGAAAATAGCCTTCGGACATTGTGTTTGATGTACATGGTGAACCAAACAATGAGGAAAGCAGTGCTCCTTATCTTATTTGAGCAGTTGCTGTAAGTATTTCTGCAAACTCCCCACTGCCCTAGTCATAAATCAATGCGGGACAAGATGGGAATCGCAGGGTATCATTACAAAACAGACTAATGAAACAAGCTAGCTCTCGTAAATGACCTACAGATTCCACAGATACAGACTTCCCACAATCACAGCTCTCCACCCCCTTTCTCTCTCTTTCTCCCTTCCTCCTGCTCTCTCTCATTCTGTTTCTTGTTCCATCCCAGTGTGGCATAGCCTGGCCATCGCTAGATAAGACCTGCCCCTTGGTAATACAGATTTCTTTGTTGACCAGATTCCATTATCAAAAATGTACACTATTTTTGGCAGCTGTATGTTTGTTTCACTGCTGTGCAGAGTTTAATATGATTCCACAGATGGAAAGCTCAGCGGTAAGGCTCGTGTTTCCCTGGGGAATGTACATTTATAAATAAATAGTGTTACAACCTTTGTCTGGAATACATTAGCATATCTCTTTGTGCTATCCGGCGTAAGATCAAAGAGACTGGGGTTCGTCTGAAGAATAGAGCATTTAGTGTATATTTAACTAACAAGAGCTAAAACTTGACCATATATGCAGTGTTAGCTTTTGTCTAAATCTCAGATTTTGTTGTGTTTATAGCTTGTTTTCTCGGCTACCATCGTTATCTCTGATTGACATGCTAAATAACCTTGTTTGCCTGTGGTTGAACACCAAACATACCTGATTATACTGGACCTTCAAATTCCTCCAGAACTTAACCATTAATTTCATACATATGCTTAAAAAAGAAAAACAATGGTCAAATCACCTTGAAAATCAACAAAAAGTAAAAGCGAACGTCTCATTAAAAAGATTAGCAAGCATAATTAATAAACAATTTATATACTTTTTTTTCAGAACCTGAAAGCTGAGGAAATAAATGCGCTTCTGGTGAGTTGTGTCGTAAAAAATCTGCATTCTTCATCAACACTTACAGAAAAGCTTTGAGGCTGTGAAGCACAACCATCACAACAGCGGCAGGAAACCTGCACCTTAGTCTTCTATAACCAGCAATGGTGTGAAGAGGAGAGAGGGAGAGAGAGAGAGGGAGAGAGAGAGCATGTTAAAGTGTTAGATTTAAAGGCGTGACTCAGGCTATATGTAACAGAGAGAAGACGAAACATTCTGTACTCTACACCCATACATAAATCACGATCATATTTAAGCCCATTTACATTAGCCAGACAGATCTTCCCACCCTGGGCTTCATTGGCCAGATTCTGTTTAACAAGCAAAACCAGACCATTCAACAAGTCCTTAGAGAAGGAGGAAGGCACGGCTGAGATTTCATCATATAGAGAATACATGAAAATGTGCCTCTTATGTTCTTGCACAGACTTAAATTGGATCAGTATTACTTAAGAATTTATTTCTCCGACTTTGGAGTATTTTCACACCTCAGGCTTTGAATTAATTAACGTAAAATGTTCACTTTTTTCCTAGTTTCTGGTTTGCATAATGTACGGGTGTGTGGTTTCCTGTATTAATTGATTCATAGCATATGTTCACGCGCTTCAACAGAGAGGCAATAACAGAATAAAAGATGTGGGGCAAAACACCAGAATCACCAGAAATATGTTTTTAAAGTGACAGAATAAGAGCCTCGTATAATGTACCAGAATTACCAAAGGCTTGCTTAATGATTTATAGCTATTAGGAAAAAACTTTCCATTTCTACAATCCAAAAATCTCAGTGGAGCTTTTGAGAGGAAAAATATCACAGAATTAAAAGTGTTTGCACTAAAATTTACAACAGCCTTGGAAGTAAAAACACAATTAGTATTTTCAGGAGTGTGATACAACACACAGCGCAAATTATTACTCGGATAGGCAGAGAAGGATCTTACAAAAGTTGTTACTGGAGACAGTGTGCTTTGTCTTTCAGACCTTATGAGACAAAAAGAGCTTTGTGTTCATTTTACCCTTCGTACACCCGGGGTGTATTTCACACACACACACACACACAGGGTAACACTCTTACTTCAGTCTTCCGTCTCTCTCTTTCACAAATCTCTCACTTCTTCTTTTCCCTAGAGCTGCATCTAATTTCATGATTCCTTCTTTTCCGTCTACTCCTCCTATTGCCTCTTTCCCTTCTTCTCCCTATAGGTCTCTGATAGGATTATGTTCCTGAACCACACAAATGTATTCCCAGCTCAACGCTACTGAAACTAACTGGTGAGTGTGTTTGTTGTGCTTTCACACCAGTGTCCCTGCTACAGCTATCATGTCAGAACCGCCGTGACTAGCGCTGTCGTCATGGCTGCAGGTCTTTAGCTGTTACAAGAAAATAAGAAGAAAAACAGTAGCTGTGTTTGGCCTGCAGTGGTTTAAAGTTTAGAGGTAAAACAAGGTAAATTACTGAGGGTATTTATGTGTTTATCTGACTCAAACCAATGAATTTGCATTTTTGCGAACAGGAAGCAGCACGTCTTGTTCCACTTGTTATGTGCCATGCAGCCAAAATTTGTGTTTGTTTTGTGAGCGTTCTCATTGGCTGGTAGTATCTGAGAAAACTACTTTGAGACACAAATTGCAGCACTAATATCAGTCTACATACAATATGTATCTTTCCATTTTTATTAATTAATTTTTATTAAGCTTAGGAATTTCAGTTCACACTGTAAAATAAAGATTATTTTAGTTTGTTTGTGCAAAAGCTTGATCGATTTTATTCATATGTTTCATGAAGTCATTCACTTCCTTTTTCATTGGCTCTCCTGTCTCTCCTGATACCTGAACACACTTGTTTCTCAGGGCCCTTGGGACACAAACCGGACAGCCTCCAACACACACAGAGAAGGAGAGAGAGAGAGGGAGAGCGCTCACGTCCTGGTCTCATGCTCTGACACCCCATCAGTACGGTCGTCTTAATTTTAAACTTTCAGCTCTGTCTGTTTAGCACAAAAATAGCTACTTTTAATCCCGGTCCCATTTGGCTGAAATGTTAAACCCTCATTAATGTGGTTTGTAGGACTAAATAATTTAGAAGAGAGGGTAAGCAAAATGTGTTGGTGTCTTATTTTAAGGCGGTATCAACACAGAAGAAGATGCTCATGTTGGCAGAACTTCTCACATCATAAGAAACCATCTTAAAAGAAATGTGAGTTTGACGTGTGTGTTCTGTAGCGGAGGACGGGGAAAGAAAGAAAGACTTGTTGATCTTTGATCTTTTTGGAAGAGCTGCATTTGAGGAATTCTGAACACCTGACAGAAATAAATCCAATAATGAAGAAAAATAATGAATCTAAAAATATATGTTGCTTATTTTCAGGAAGAGGTGATGCTTATTTCACAAATACCAGCTTTCTGAATTCCCATGGGGTTAGTAAAGTTTGTTAAGATACTACAGTAAAGGAGCAAGTGGTGACATGGCTGTGGATTGAGAATATATGTTATAATACTGATAGGTAAGTCCATTACATTACTGACCATTTTTATTCCATTATTGATATTTTTTTGATATTTAAATCTGACTGAAAATCTGCAATTGGGGTATGTTGTCACATTAGATTAATGTATATAATGATCTATATCCTGCCAATTTAAGTGGAAATGTTTTGTAGCTTTTTGTTTTCCCCTGGTTAAACCAAGGAAGCCTGTTTTCCCCAAACACAGGAATAAAGTCTGTTCTTGACTCCTACCCAATTACAGTTGTTTGTGAAATATTCTGTTAATATCAATACATGTTATTAATAATACAACAACAAAACAATCATTTTAAAATACTAAAATTGTGGGATCAGACTGGTAGAGAAAACAAGAAAACAGGCTGCCCTGCCTGTGCCTGAGTAAAAATGTTGACGTTGGGAAAACGGGCGAGTAATTGGGCCCTACTCTGAGGCAGGTGCACCTGGGGCTCCCCTCAGGCAACATTACCAGCAGCCATGGAAAACAGTGTGATAATTATCCTGCATAGGGCTTCACTTCTCTGTAATGCAGCGGCTGTTGTAGAATGAAGAGTGACATCTCTCTCTCTCTCTCTCTCTCTCTCTCTGTCTGTCTCTCACTCTCTTTTGGCACACTTGAGCTCAATGAGTCTAAACATGCAGGTGTAGGGCAGGAAGAAAGGATGAGGAAGGAAACGAGCGATAATTAAACAAAGACTTGATATAAAACAAATCCTCCATTTGATTTTCTTTCCTGGCCAACTCTTTGCAGTCTGAGCTCCAAGCTTTGTCTCTGTCTCTTCTGCCGATAGCCAGCTATCAAGCTGACAGACAGTAACACACATTTAATGTGATTAAGTTTGACACAGAAAATGGAACAAAGAATTAGCCGTAATCAGGTCTCAGTGCCCTGCCTCCCGGTATGGATCTGCTAGGGGTGAAGGAGGGTGGCAGGCAATTTTGTGTTTACACTGCCTGCTACGCTAATAGATTAGCCCATCACAGGATAACTCGTCCCAAACAAACACTAATACTCATGCCAAATTGATGCTCATAGCTATCAATAATGTGGCCGCTCAAGGCGATTGATGTGAAATTAACCTTAATTTAGAGATTTTGTACTATCGGTTACAGTCCTGATAACAGCAGAGCTTGATTAAGGAGATTAAATTGTGCTGCACATTTACCAAATGTTTCAATTAAAGGTAAGGTCATTTTGTTACCTTGCCAAAGGTTGTTATATCAACATTTGGGCTGTGTAAATGTTACCTCATGGCTTTTGATCTGACAGTGTCAGGTTTAAGCCCTGTAATCCTCTTTTCTGACTAACCTGTTTCTAACTGACTAACTAATGGCAGCAGCATGTTTTTTTTTTCAGAAAAGGTTGGTTGGACAGTATAAAAATGTTTGATGACTGTGTGTGTGTGTTTGTGTGTGTGTGTGTGTGTGTGTGTAAATGCATTTCTTAGAACGTTCAAGATTTTTTCAAGATTTCAGCTTTCCATCATCTCAGACATTCCTGTTCCTTGAGTGTATCACAGATTTATTCAAGTAAAACCTCAGAACATGTGGGAATGCGATTTCATCTGTTCTGTTTCAATCCTTCTCCCTGCCCATCATTTATCAGCTGTTCTTTTTGCTGAATGAAGGATTGAGGAGAGCTGGAGTGATCGCCTGCGTCGCTGCGTCCCGCACCTCCACCGCAGTGAGGTCGCAAACAAATGACGCTTGAAACAATCGAAACAAGCCCCCGTCTCTTTCTCCATCAGCACTTTTCCTTTACCTTCCCATGCAGACAGAGTTCCAGCCAGGGATCCGTTCCATGATTTACTCATTTCTAATCCACCATTAAAATGTATCACACATGCAGCCTCACCGTTTAGCTGATGGATGTCCCTGAGGCCCAGTCAGACCTCAGCAGTCCGGTCCCTGTTATGTTTCATGTGATGTTTCCAGCTTGCCGGTGATTTATATGCAGGTGTGATGGAAAGCAAACTTGTCTGGACCATCATATGGATGGACCGCATGTGCAAATGTGAAAGTGGATGAGAGGAGAAGGGCAGAGAGCGATGAATGATGGGCCAGGCTGATCCAGGAGTCAGATGAGAGAACTTAAACGCTGTTTAAACTGCAGAGGTGCCACAGAAGCTGCATTTGAAGTGAAATTTAACGTTTAATTGTTTCATGCAGCTGAAAGGTGACATGAATACATTTTCGAGGCAATTAATTAACAGTTGCATAATGTTTTAAATAAGTAAGAAATAAAGAATAAAATTAACTTTTAAATATGAAACTAAACTATGAAATAAATGAAGCAATGTTTACTGCTCTAATGCTTTATTTTGTTTACACAGAATCACGGGAACATCAGAACCGTTTATGAGCTTTAATAAGGCAAAGCATCTTTTGACATTTTAATTTTGCCGATTTCAGGCTACATGTTGCTGGAAGTAGCATCTAACAGGTAAAGTTGCTGTATTATTAAAATAATTTTATTTAAATTTCTCCCTCCTAATATTACTTAAATGTCATAATATAAGACTGTAAATTATGAGGCGATAGCTTACGGCTTTTGCAAGACCAGTAATCAAAATATCATTTAACCCCTAATGACTATTCATTATGTCTAACTCACGTAATGAACTACATTTCTGTTGATTGTCAGGCGGTAACATTTATACCGTATATATTTTGGTGATGGTGACTGATGTCATTAAAGGAGTGACTAATCCAGACTGTAATAAATGCTGCTAAAGGGCTAATAATTATTTTCAGTCGCATTCATCGTAATTACAGCCATTTATAATGTTGTCAGTGGTCTAAACTGGAAGCCTTACAACTGTGACATGCATTCCCCACAGACACCTACAATTGTAGCTAGCAGGCATTTGTAGCGTCGATGGCAGTGACTGTATAATATGACTCATCTTTCTGTGAGTTATCTATTTCACCTGATGTCCTTCCTCAGAGGGCTGATTTTGGTCATGCCCTGTGAGTGGCTTTCCTATATCCTCCCCTTTCTAACCTCTGAACATTGCTAACAATCCACATGAGGCATGGTGTCAGGTCACTACAATGGCATGCTCGCTCGATAGCCCTGCTGGCAAATTGCTTTTTAATGTTTTTGCACAATGGCCCAAAAGAAAGACGATTGTTTTGCTGTAAATCTGCGGCAGGCCATTTAAGTTGGTGTGATACATGTTGCACGCAGGAGCACAGGTGTCAAACAGAAAAAGTGTGCGTGTGTGGGGGGGGGGGGTTAGTTTACCTAACCATGTATTGGGGAAAACGCTATAGTAATGAAGTAAATGAAGTGTTTTTTTAATTTATAAAAAGCAGAATGTTTCCTGTTTGGGTTAGGTTGTATTGTTTGAGTAAATAAATCGGATAAATCGGACTGTATTTGGTCCCCACTAAGAGAGTTAAAGTCACACACACACTTACATTGTGGGGACCAGCCAGCAGTCCCCATGAGAAACATTTATGTGTGTGTGTGTCTGAGCTGTTTTTGATGGATACATGAAGATGGCTGGTGAACAGGCTCAGAGTAGCAGGACACAGGCTGTTTCTGAGTCTCCAGAGGCCCTGGTTTCTGCGATTTGACTCGAGGCCAGCAGACCAATCTATCACGCTGAGAGACTGACAGGAGACGTTAAGAAAAGCAGGAAGAGATTGAGACAAAAGAGGTTCGAGAAATTCTATTAGCAGCGGCTGCATTAATTGGTATGTTCAAAATGAACCTTTTATATAATAGGACTGCCATTAGATTAAACACTTTAATTGAATTAATTGCATGATATACAGATTAAATAATTGAATTAATGGCATATATCAATATTCATGGTGTAAATGAAGAGAATTATTGTGGCAGAAAAGCATTAAATAGACAATATATAAAGTCTGTCACTGATATATACAGTACATAGCATTTGACATTTAAGTTTGTCAAGCAAATGTTTGTTTTTTTATATAATTGAGAGCCATAATTTCCAATGTATTATACAATGCATTGCTTTGTACAGTAAAGCCTAAATACACCCAATTTAACCTTTTTTTTTTAAAAAAAAGGTATGTATTACATTATTTGCAACAGTTTTGGTTGTTTTTTTGCATAAATAATATTAATGCTATAATTTCCAATGTTCATAAAATAAGCAAAAATTATATACTGCATACAGTAAAACATGCAGTTGTAAAGTGAGATAAACTTGTATGTACTGTATATTCTGCAGTTGATCCAAATGTCAGCTTTGCATCACAGTTGCCGCAGTGTGTTTTCTCAGCCTCAGATACAGATGATTTGACTTGTGAGGCAGAATGACTAGCAGAAATGAGATGGCTGAGAATGTGCCTTCAGGGCCTCGTTTGCTCATCATCCCGTTTCTTCTCTATTTGTGTAGCTCGTCTGCTTCCTCTGAGAAGTCCCAGTGAGATCTTTAACTGGCCAGAGGAAAACCACCTTACAGTTACTTTCATTAAACCCCCAAATAATTGCGTTGCTGTGAGGTGTTGGTGTTTGTATGTGGTGTAACATTTATTTATGGTAAAATAATTAGGATAAAAAAAAAGATGGTTTTTATTTTCGCTTTCACTACATTCCAGCTGTCATTTGGATTTAAGAAAGCATGTATTTAATTACCAAAACAGTTCACTGATGCATGCATCAATATTTATTTATAATGAAAACAGCAGTTCTCGCTCAGCCTTCTGAACAGCACAGATCTGTCTAATGATTTTCAAGAAAACGCTGATTGTTCACAGACTGAAACTTTGGCAAATAATCATGGTAGGAGTATTATCAATGATTGTCATACATACTCGTGTGTTTGTGTGTGTGTGTGCACGTATGTGTGTGTGTTTGTGTGTGTGCACGTACGTACGTATGTGTGTGTGTGCATGTGTGTGTGTACGTGTTTGTGTGTGTGCAAAGCAGCAGGCATGTTTACATTAAAAGTTGCCAGTAGTACTGGTCAAGATGATTTGCATTAGCCGGATGAGTGGTCAGTTTCAGCGCTCATTATCACACTGACCAGTCAGAATAATGTGTTCCAGAGAGTAATGTTATAAATAAGTATTTCCTTGTTGGGCGTTTGGAAAGCCAGCCAATCAGAGTAAAGCTACCTACATTGAGGATGCAGTATGCATCAGAGGGTCAACAAATTTACTGTTGGTGGTCCGTGGATGTGTCGTCTGAGTTTGAGAGTCGTCACGGTGTGTCTAGCAAACACACAAGTCTCAGTGCTGTGGGTAAGACTACGATTTGGGGATTTGTCACAGACTAGTAGCTGACTTAAAACATCAAAGGGTGATGAGCTTCAGTTTTGTAGTGAGCACTTGGCTTTAGCTGAATATCCTTGTTTACATGTGTTTCTCTCGACCCATTTAGGCATAATGGAGTTCATTATTCATCTTCTGTTTTTCTGCCCATAACATTTAAGATGAACCACTCTGTCACAGCTAGAGGGAAAGAGAGGAGGGGATGACAGGACAAACAAATACAAACAGTATCAGCTGTGGCAAGCTGGGCAAGGTTTCTGCTGGTTCAGCAGAAAATGAAAGCGGACGAGAGAGAGGGAAATAGAGAGTGGGAGAGAGAGCTGTGTACTGCATTGTGAACTGATTTATACATGATCTCAGGTGGGGGGTGATTCCGCCCGCAGTCTCGCTGCCTGGTGCTGTCGTCTCTAATGAAGCAGAGCTGCGTGTGGGGAGACGGACGCACACACGCTAGTCTCTCACAAACAAGAGCAACCAGCCCTCACAACACAGCCCCTAACGAGCCCCTAGCCATATTTTAACATAATGCCTGTCGCCCCTCGCACCCCCCCCCCCCCACACACACAGCTGTGTACATACACACATCTGCAGCTGAGGGAACGTTTGAAGTATGCGGTTGTGCACGCTCCCGTCTACTCGCATACTAAGGGGCCGTCTGGTTCTCTTGTGGGATCGCTCGCACCCACACGCAGATGCGCGTTTGTCACACGCATTTGTCTTAGTGGCATGCATATAGCCAGACATGCATTCAAAGAAAAGGAATTAATGTTGAATGTTCCTGGATGGCTTGGCCACAAAACCCAAGAGGCTATAGGAATGCAGACTCAGGTGATGTCACAGTCATGTCCCCTAGTTACCGTTTCCCCACAGGGGCCCATCCATACAGTCTCAATGGCAGGCAGGGCTGTGAGATAGAGGGTTACAAATCCAGCGCTATTTTTAAAGAGCCTTTTCTCCATTTCCAGCACAGCTTGTTAGGAGCTCATCGTTACCACACTTCCATACCTTCCATTCCGGGTGCTAAGGGCAACTGAGCCGGAGCCCAGATAACGTGCCAGAGTTGTCACATAGTCTTACAGAGATAGTGTTTCACCTCGCTAATCATGCCACTGTGAGGGAACGTGGTCAGGTGCTGTCAAGGCAACAGGGTAAGTGCTGAGCAGGTATTGCTTTAAAGCTGCAATCCATAACTTTTGCCTCTGTGCTGCCATCTCTGTTTGAAACATAATGTTGCAGGTTATTTGCATATAATATACTTTACATATACTATACTGAACTTTCATTACATTTTAAAGCCAAATGAAGCCAGACTGACATTTTCTGGGAAATTGGACCCAACAACTTAAATTTTAAAACATTATTTTAAACTTGCCATTGTGAATCTGGTATGTGGCTGTAAGATAAGGTGACTGTTTTAAACACTGATGTGTCACATGCTTGCTCAATAACTGTTTTTAGTTTGGTTTAAACCCTGAAAAGTTACAGATTGCAGCTTTAGTTTGTGTAAGACTCCAAAGTTAATGTTGGAATAGGCCAGGATTGGATATAGATTTTATGCTGTATATATAAGCTTGTAAACGTACAATCCTGCCTGCGATGGCACGGGGGAGAGCTCACGCACACCATCGCTACAAACATGAAGCTTAGAGATGTTGTTGTTTTCTATATTGACAGGATTCTGGTCTTTAAATGCTTATTTTACAAGAGTAGTACCCACCGGAGCTGCAGATATTAGTGTGGAATCAATTTAAGGATCTCCGGCTTCAAATAAAGAACGGAAAACGCTTCAAAATGTTGTCAGAAGGATTTGAGAACAGATGCATGTACATCCACATTTGTAACAGGAGGGTCTTAATGCTTCTCAGTCATATAACTGCGTTCCTGCAGCAGTTTCACTTTAAGTACCATGTCTGGAGCCACAATGAGTTTAAGTACATTTTCAAAGGGCCTGTAGGTAGAGGAGAAAAGACATTTCATTTTCACAGTAGCAGCACTGGGGGCGATTCGAAGTGACTCACCTCTCTTACTGTAGAAGCGCATGTGCTGCTCTTTGCAGTTTATTAAAATGTATATGTTGCATGAAGATTGAAGAATATCTAACACACTGTATTTTAGTGCTGTAGCTTTAATCTCCCGAAGCCAAAAAAGATTGAGCTTTTTTCACAATGATGCACAGAAACCCACACGCTTCATCTCTAACTACCTTTTATGTGGCTCATAAAACAAACCCACATTGGTTTGAAGGTTTCATTGAAATGATCTTAATGACTGTGTCCTTCCCAGCTAACAGGAAACAGTCTCAGAATGTTGGCTAACATTCTTTTAAAGTGCTTTTACAGATATCAAAAATGTTCTTGTAGTAACTGTAGTAGGATTTATCATATCATGTATGTCAGTATCATATGCTTGAGGTTATGTCAAATATATGAAGTGTTGTGGAACACAACACAACTTCAGTTGGTGGAACGTTTTCAAAATGTTACAGATTTTGCATAACGTTCTTATAGCCAAGCAGTAACGTTCATGCAATGTATAAAAAATGAAATGTTTAGGTTTCTAGAACATCAAACATAACATTTTCAAGTTGTTTTGTTACTAAACTGGAACATTAGTAAAATGTTTTTGCAACCTAAAATTGTTAGCCGGGTTAAATTCAAATGGCCTCAGGATCCTAAAATTGAAGTATGAGTGTCTCTTCAACTCCGAGAGACTTCCAAAAGTATTTAAAGAGCTCGTCTCTGAGCTCTATCCACGTCACACAACAGTAATATGAGGAGAAATCTTTAACTGGGGTAATTACTCCAAGCATGTGATTAGAATGTCATTTGATGACATTGGCTAATTAGCTTTGTCTTGCTTCATCACAGTCGCTCAATAGGAAAGGCTGTCACTGCTGCAGGGAGGTGAGACATACTTAGCTGGACTATGGCATGTAAGGGACTTTAATATGAAAGCGTACTACAGAGGGGCCTTTTAATAATTTGTGATACATCCGTCATGAAGGAAGGTTTGAGGGACTCTAAATAGCATGCTTTTAAATGAAGTATTATTCTCTTGGTCGTCATTTCTTGGCTAGGCCAGAATCGCTCAGCAGAGACATTGGGTCTCATTGGGGAATGTTTTTATTACTAATCCAGCTGTTGTTTTAGAAGCATTTATTTTAACAGTTTTCTTAAACGGCTTATACTGAACACCAGTCTACAGAAAGCCTAAAGGGACAAATTCAGTTTTTTGACAGATAGCTGGACTTCTTAAATGACTTGTTTTTTTGACACCCAGTGTAAGACAACAGATCCGTATTTACACCAGTAGTTTTTATTTAAAAAAGGTTTTTTTTATTGTTCATGTTTGAATGAACATTATTATTATTGGTTTGTTTTACCAAGAACTTTATGCAAACTTTTTTAATTACATAACTTTTTTGAAACATTCCACTTTAACATTTTTAAAAAAGTTCTACTAATGTAGCTGCAAAAAAACATTTTTAATAACATAACTTAACAGAACTTTTAAAGAATGTAAGCCAACGTTCTGACAATGTACTTTGTTAGCTAGGTATACCGTGCAGGTAAATGTCTCAGTTCTGGTAATGTGAAAGAACAAAGAAAACATTATTTACTCAAAGTGGGTACAATCCTAGCGTAACATAAAGCAGCTCACTTTGCTAGAACTCACAGTGACACGCTGTTCTTTCAATGGAGGCAGCGAAGTATATTTCATCAAACAGCTACGTAATTAATTTCAGCTACTGCAGTGCGACAGTCAAATGAAATAAATTTCTCCTCCTATTATCAAGGGGCATATCCAGCCACCGAGCTGCAGACATGAGCTCTGCATCGATGATGAGAGAGACTAAGTGTTTTTGCTTTTACTAATTACATCCAGCATATGTTATACAGAGAAAGGGAGGAGGAAGAGCCATTTAACATCACGTAATTGTACGAGACGCAGGGTTTCTTGTTTGTTAAATAAATATACACTTAATTTCTAGAATGTCCCGGGATGCTTTTCATTTGGCAAAGCATAATGAGAATTCCAGTGATTAACATTTAATATTTATTTCCCCCCCATATGAAATGAATTCATAAAACCCATCCACTCTTGGGAATGCAAACAAATTTAATTACACCTCTTTGCAATGACACATTTTTCGTTCCTTTAAAATATCTCACGCTTAAATTACAGACAGAATAATGATGCGCGAGGCTAACGCTCGTCTTAAATAGCCGTGAACGCTTTGATCATTCGCATAAAAGACAGAAAAAAGAACATTCAAAAAGTAGCGGCGTCTTGACCTCCACCATAGAATGAGAGCAGCGATTGAAAACGGATCTTTTGCCGCTTTAATGGATGTTATGAACAGGAGGAAGGCGAGTAAAAGTCAGAAATCATTGAGGATTTTGCTTTGAAGCCACCAGGCTCATTGTCTGCCTCATGATCTCTTCATTTTATTCCTCTCAAGGTTTAAGTTGGTGAAGTATGCTTACAATCAGTTAAACACTTGAGTGTCTCCTTCACTGTGTTGGTGATAAAATCAATGTGTTAATCATAAGCAGCAATTAAATCAGCGTGTTAATAATAAGCAGCAATAAAATCAGTTTGTTAATCGTAGGCAGAAGGGCAGATTCTAGAATGTGGGTCATTCTCAGGCCCTCTCCAGGTATGATCTGCTGTGGTGTTGAGTGTATGTTAGACCTTGATTGAATGGCAGTGTTTTAAATAATCAGTTTGCATGCTATTTTGTGATTTCTAAGTAGTACATTTAGGGAAGGACCCTAACAATTTTAGGTTGTACAATTGCTTTCCTGATGTTTCATTAAGTAATTTACGTCACCTTTTCTAGTATTGCTTCTGTGTGTGTGTGTGTGTGTGTGTGTGTGTGTATAAAATATCAAAAGGTTATACCTGCAGTGTTACTGGCAACTTTTTGATAACTTTGGGAGAACTTTTATGTTTCTGAGTCAATATCAACAGTCCAATCAAAGAATGAAGTTCTAATTCGGTTCCCACCTGTAACCATAACCTGCCTCTTAAACCAGAGGAAAATAAAGGGTTGAAAGCAACTCAGCAAATCCAGGTTCGCGCTTAGTTCTGTAAAAAACATGTTTGTTTCTCACCACAAAATGCTTTTATGATAAATCACACATAACCCAGCAGGGGGAAAAACAAGAAAAGAAGAATTTTCCTCAAGTGTCCTCATTTTCTGCAGTCTTTTTGTTCAAATCATCTTGCTGATGTTGTGAATTGGTGCTCATTGCGAGGAACAGATTATTCTCTGAATGTCCAAACAGAATGTATCAGAACAGACACTAATTACCTGTAGGGAACAGATTGCTCCTTGTGCTGACAAGTGGTGTTCATGCAGTACTATGCAAAAAACTTAACCACATGCTAACTACGTTAAACCTGACAGGCCGCTGCTTAATTGTCTTTTTCGTGTGTTTAATGCATGTCAAAGAATTGAATTGAAAGCGTAAAATGTAAAATGGATTTTGTGTAGTCAAGATCACTGTTGCTGGGATACTGGCATTTCTACTAGGCTTCTTAACTAGCTTCACCAGCAACTAGCCTGACACAAACCCTTACATTGCATAAACCAGCAATTCGTACTTGTTTAAGCTTAACGCTGTTTAACAAGGTAATGATGCTGATTGGTTAGTTAACCTAGTTAGTTATTTAGTTAGTTAGTTGCAGGGTGGTGGTTTTAAGAAAGTGGTTTAACAGGCTCCTTTAGCTTTATTTTAAAAGAAAGAGGAATAAATAAAACACGAAAGCCTTTTAGACATCTTTCTCAATACCCTATTTATTATTTTATTGACTCCCCTGGGTACCACACACACTGAAATTTCTTGATGGCTTGTTATCGTTATGGTGATTGCAAAAGAAAGCTCACTGCTTTGAGAATCTCAACCATTCAATCTTCATTCACATCAAAGCCCAGACTAGGAGGTAGTAATACAAGCACTGATATTGCATTTTCTCTACAATGCAGACAGTAAGAGTTCAGGCCGCTGTATCTGAACTGGGAGCTGATAGAGATGATAAATTTAGATTTTAGACCTTCATATTTTTCTATCAAGAGCTAAAGCAGAATTTTCTTTATTAGACGCTATTGTTATCATAGAAATATAACAGATTACTTCGATGATTAAGACTCCATCCTTGTGTCTGTCCAACACTAAAAACACTATCTTTAGAAGTTGAGACAGAGCCATTTGATATCTGGCAAAAGTGTACAGTAATTTAATCAAGCAAGAATGTCATTCTGAGATGAAAGTTACAAGTTATGGAGCTTTAGAATGTGGTTTTGGCCAAGAAACATGCCCTGGTGTCTTGCACAGTTAATATCCCATTTAATCATGAGCTTACAGCTTTTTTAAGATGAGGACAATAAAATAAAGCACTCAGTGTTGAGGGGGAAATTATTTTATGTATTACCTTAATTTAAAACATGGATTTCATTTTCTTAGAAACTACAAGATGTATGTTTTATATTTTATGACCCTTTCTGTTATAGATCATTACCGCAGATGGACTCGGAGACAAAATATCGCCTCAGAAGATTTGACTAAATGGCTAACTTACAGATAAATCAGACGTATAAAAATCATTAATATATTAATCTAATAGCAAAAAGCATTTTATGTTGAAATTCTAATTTGCTTGCAAGTGGTAATATTTCTGATGTTGCTTTTTTATCACAACTCTCCTTTTCTCCATTTTTCTGTAGGCAATTTTGGAGAGGCACCCTAACTTTGAAAGCATAGGATCCTGCCCTCCGTTCGGAGCGTTCTCCAAAGCCACGCATTCTCCATTAATTTGTCCAATCATTGCATTCGGACTGAATGCAGTGATTGGACGTGCAGTTTGGTCCTGTGCCTTACACAGAAGATGTGCCTTCCACAGCGTCTGCTAAATGAATAAATGTAAGATATAAATATGTTAACATCACCTCACTTAGTGATCGCTATCAGGATGTGAAGAGACTTTGAATGTTTCTGGAAAAGATCGCCTACCCCACCTTTAAGTTGGCAGTCCTTGTGGCAGTGGTTCATGGGTAGTGATGAGTAACTGTCTCTTCCCCAGGCACACTCGTACTGCCTGGAGCAACGCTCTATGTAAACAAACAATTGACATGGCCGCCTCGCGTCTGCCACCGTTGGGAATTTCCCGCTCACGCAGTGCAGCCCAAGCAGGTAATTTCACCGCCTTACCTGTGACTTTAAAACAGATTTGTTTCAGTCCTCCCCGGCGAAGCGCAAAAAAGATGAGTTCCCCCACGGACCTGTCAATGTCTTATACATGAATCTAAAAAAAAAACATGATGGAGTACCCTGTGGTCTGTTGTTTTCTTTTTTTATTATTTTGTTCTCGTTCTTTCTCCGTCTAGAGGGAGCTGGTGGGTGGGTAGATAATTCCAAGTGATATATGCCTGACATCCCACTAGCTGGCTGTCAGTGATAAAATTTCGGAGGTTTCAGACAGTTGAATGTCTAACACATGCGTGTGAGCTTGAACCAGGATCACTGTCTGATTTGCGATTTTCTCAGTCTGCAATCTTAAGCGCGAACATGTCATGTAGTTCTGGCAGCCAGGCGTGATCCACGGCTTATTATATTAGTGGATGTGTACAAGATTAATGTCAGTACTAATTCTCTGATTCTAGAAAAACACTTGTGTGGATTAGCTCACACGGCAGTATTGAAGGTTTAATAATAACTAATTACAAGGCGACATTTTAACTGGGGTGGTTCAATGCATTCTTCCTGACATATAGTTATAGTTAAATGTAGTTTATAGAATTAATATGTTGTTTCACAGAAAGTAAGATGAAAAACGAAAATTGTGATCAGAATGTTGGCTTATGTTCTATAAAAGTTTTTTTTTAGGATCATGAAAGCATTTTTTGCAGTAATGTTAGTAGAGCATTTTTTAACATTATACATATTATATATCAAAAACTTTATTCTTTACTCTCTTTATTCTATAGTATAATGTTTAAAAAATGTTTGAATAACAATAACAGTGTCTATTAATGACAACAATACAACATCCAACAAAACAGTTTGGACATTTTGGATGGTCCTGTAACTTTATAAAATATCAGTGAAATGTTCATACAACCTTAAATTGTTAGCTGAAATGCTTGCTTAATTATTGTGTGCAACTAGTGTTGCACATTGTCTGTGGTGACCAAGCAGTGTAGCAAAATGACACATTACTATAGAATGTGCAGTCAAAAGCAGACAGGTGTGTGTGTGTGTACCTGCTTTACGACAGCTTGGAGCTCAACCCATCTAATCAGAATTTAGAGTCAAATCCGTCCGTTTCATACTTTCTCATTAATCATCTTCATTTGCATCTATTTTATTGTTTGTGACAGTGTTCGTAGCTCAAAAATAGGACCTGTTCTGTGTTACCAAACACGTGTTTATTAATAACTCAGAATTAACCCAGAATTCTTTGCCTGAGAGACTCAGATAACTGGTGCAAATCTCATGAGCAACTGGTTCCATTTTAACATTCTGGTCACGGATGTTGTTGGAAGTAGGAGTTCTTTCTGTGTTTGGTCTTGTTTGTAGCAAATATCAGCATTCACAGAAGTGCATTCAGGATAGGACAACTCCATACAACAATCTACAGTTCATTTACAGAGTGTTCAAAACAGTAATAAAACTATTACAAGGCAGGTATATAGAAGATATAGTAGCAGAGTATGAGGCATTCTGTGCAGTAACCATAGCAAACAATTTCGGCAATTGCCGATACATGTGCTAAAGCTAATCCATATGCCACATATAACTTGCAAAACAAGCTGAGTAACAGGAAGTCTGTGTTCTTTTAGATTCCAACATAAAACAGACAATTACCACCATGTCTAGTTGCTATGTTCATCATAAAAGAGCAGGAAGAGTATTTTGCATTTGACTGATTTGATCCACGATGCTATTTGAGCTTGGAGTCAAGGCTGAATAGCATTTTTCAGCCTATCCATAATTTCGAGTCCATCAGCCTAGCCGGTTGTCAACAGCTATTCCTCTGCCCAAATCGTTTTTGACATGCAAGCAACACAAAGAATGTCTCTGTCCACTAGCCTTTAATAAGTCGGTATGATTTTTTTTACTTGTGAAAAAGACGCTGTCATGTGTAGCAAGAATATGTCATCCTTCACAAAACATTTATTCTGCGTTTTTGTCAGCAGTGCAGCAATCAGCTAACAGCTGCTTCTCTCTAAACTTTGCTCGTCCTATTTTAAGGATCAATATTCAGCCTGTTGATATACAGAAGATTTTCCAGCTAACAGGGAACGTTGGCAGCATTTTTTTAACGTTTATGTATCATAAACATCAAACTGTTGTCCCTTAAGTTGTTAGTGTAATGTTTAAAAAACATTACAAAATGAAAAAAGTTTGTATACAGATCTTATAACCAGCAATAATGTTCATAAGCTGTCTAAAAACTGAATGTTTTGAATGTTGTTAGTATTTTCAAAATACATTTTTAAGATAAGTTGCTTTGTGATGTTTTTAGGGAAACATTCTTACAGCCTAAAATTGTTTGTTGGGTAGCTGCGTTGTTCTAATTCCCCATTACAGAAATTTGCACACAAGCATTGATAATAATTTAAACAAAATTATTAGTTTATGAAATGTGTTTTGCCATGACATCGTGGAGAGGTTCGAAAAGTATTCATGTAATAGTATAATGCAGTACAGTAGAGACCAGTAAAGATGCTCTATTTTGTATTTATTTCCAGTTTAATGTTGTTTTTCTTTCTTTTGAAAAGAAAAAGAAAGAAAAGAAAAAGAAAGAAAGAAAGTCTTTCTTTTTCTTTTGTTTTCTTTCTTTTTATATATTTTTAAGATGCGCTCTTTCACGGCAGTCAGAGTTATGTGCGCCGGTCCTTCTAGTGTAAGATTGTGAAGTTTAGTTTAGTTTAAACAGCCTGTTCCCTTTCAGATAATGAAGACAAAGCAGCAGAAAAAAACAGAATCTTCATATGCTAATTTTGGTCAAAAGCTAGTGAACTGCTGAGCAGAACGACGATTCCCTGAGCTCTTAGCATTTCTCTTTGTGTCCAATGTGAAAAAAGACATTAAAGTTCTCCTTGAAACAGCACCTCATTTCCAAAGGGGACATTTAGTGCTCAAAGGCCTGTGTAAGAGTTAGATTTTTCACACTGATGGGGCCGCGGTTACCCTACCTGTAGACCTCATTATACCATTCCACAGTGAACACAGCTTTATTCTGTTTCTGTTATGAAATCGGATTGGATGTAATTGTTGACTGTAAAAGTGTTGACTGACAGCATTAAATTCCACCTCATCATTAGTGCCACTCTGCAATTGTCCATCTGTTCAGAGTGTGGCAGTTACGTCTGTGAAGGTGTCACCCACACAGACCATCAAACAGAGATCTTTTTAAAATGTTTAAAGCAATATTTGAACGCATTTTTGAGTGATCTGCCATCAGAAAGTGTTATAAGGATACATAGCAGACATATTTCAATACTGTTTCTATCCAAATGTAATATTCTTCCTTAATGTTGATGAAATTGTAACATACACACACACACACACACACACACACACACACACACACACACACACACACACACACATGTTTAACTAAATATAATGTCTAGAACACAGACACCAGGGTACATGTCTGAGTTAAGGCTTTGCTTTGCTTTAGTGTGTGTGTGAGTATGTGTGTGTGTGTTTTATCTTTTTTATTATTTCTCATTTCTCATCCTTCATTATTTGCCAAATATGACCAGCCCTTTTGTCGTAATTAGTTTTCTTTCATGAACTCTATCATCAATTGATTTCCATTTAAAATCCATTAACTGCAATGAAAGGTCACGTTATTTATGTCCTTTAAGAATCAGAGATATTGACCTTTTGTCACAATTTCCCATTTATTCCAATCGGTCAAACTAGTTTTGAATGTAAATTTTCTCTCCATATTAATAAATGAATGAAACGGTGATATGGAATATCAAGGAACTTCTAACCAACTAATTATATAAAATAGAAAATAAATTAATATTTGTGTTATTATTAATACTTTTCATTAAGCAGCAAGGTCATATTGGCCTCTAGACATCACCTTTCACGTTCTGCAGTGTGGGGCCGTCATATACCACAACATAAAGAACATTCGCTTATCTTTCAAGTGGCCCAGTATAAAGGCATGAGAGAACAGACAGCATGTGCTACAGCGGAGTGGGCAACACCTTTTCAAACAAAATCCTGTGTGAAGAGGTGCCAGGATTGGCTTTGAAGAGTACAGCAAAAACAGTGAGAATGAGGGACTGGCATCACTCACTCAACTGCTTTAGTAGAGAGGATTAAGGCTTGGATTTCTCTGAGAAGAAGAAATTGAGCTTTGCGTTCTTGTCAGAAAAGAGCAGCCTCGACTTTTCATGTGCCTCTGCTTTGTTGGACTGTATGAGTCTCTGTGCTACTGTATAACCTGACCGTTGGCATGATTGTCACGCTGTGGTCAGCATTTCTGCAGAGAGTCTTTGTGAGCTCGGTGACCCGGCTTTACCATTGGGGTTAGCTATTTTACTTCAGAGCTCAGAATATCTTCAGGCTTTTTTAATGGTATGGCATTGCAGCAAAACTGAGGGGAAATATTTGGAATGGAAATGTCTGTGTTTGCAGACAACATCCAACAAATTAGGGGGGGGAAAGTAGCAAAGAGAAAGAGAATACGCAGTAAATCTGATTTTAGGGTGGACTTCCTGATCCTTCCAATCCTGATCCTTGAATGCCACTGTCCTGAATTTAGTTGCAACCCTAATCAAGAACATTAAAAGCAGCTCATCAATGTATTCAGGATTACTTGAAAATTACAGGCAGGTGTGCATGAATATGGTTGAAACTAAACTCAGGACAGTGTCACTTTAGCATCTGGATTGAACACTCCTACTTGAGAGACTGTAGCAATATTTTGTGCTTTTTTCTTACACGAAAACAACCTTTCAGATGTGATTACTGTAACTACCTGCTCAGTTTTATTTTGTATTTGTTTGTGTGAAAAAAGATCCACAATGATGCTGACAAAGGGGGATATTATTTGAACATGGCTGCCCTCAAGAGACTAATAGCAGGCAGACTGAATGTCCCCCATCTGATAAAAAAATACACCTAGACACACAAAGGAAATTAAATGAAGGTTTCCATCTGGGCTTCTGTAAGAGATCTCCCTGCTAGATTGCAGGGTGACAGTTTACATAGAGCACTGCACTGCAGAGCATCATTCTCACATAGTGAATATAGTGTCTGTAACAACCTATATACTATATACAACATATATATTGTCTGTGTAACCTATATACTCTATAGGTTGATTACTGTGTAGGAATCTATAGTGTATAATACAGTGGTCTGCAAAGTGGAAATACTTACAAAAATGTTACATTTGTATGTTTTTTGGATGTTTCTTTTCAATGTTTAA
>JBAJNP010003588.1:25542-38662 GCA_036877545.1 Yasuhikotakia modesta | reverse complement strand
AGTCCACTTTGCTATCCATGCAGCAGTAGTAAATAAACATATCTCAAATCGTATGAGGGAGGACAGACCAAGAAAGAACAAACAAGCCTTTGTCCACAACATTCAAAGCAACATGCTTTTATTTTGCACACTTTACGCTAGCGTAGACTCAGCCTGTCTGAACCAGATGTCCCATTAACCTCTACAGACTTGAGAATTCACCACGGCTGTCTTATGTAATCAAAGACAGAGCTCACATCCCAGCTCAGCTGAGCTGGCTGTTGAGAAACCATCGCCTGAGGTCTGGACCGATGATCAGTTTGCACATTTGTTTGACTTGAATTACTAATTGGGATTATGTCAATAATCTGGAGCTTGCAATGGGGTTTGTATTGGGTTTAACAGCGCATACAGAACCCACTCTGCCCGTTCCAGCCAGCGCTGATCTTAATCTCCTCTGCCCCTCTGTGATTGGTTGAGGGTTTTAATGTGTCATTTTGATAGAGTCTGTGACATAACACATCAGTCTGTTCATCCCAGCTCACAGGGAACGTTCTCGGATCGTTTGCTAACATTGTTTTTAAAGTTCTATTAAGGTTATCAAAAATGTTGTTGCAGTATAGTTAGTTGAACATTTTTAACAATATAAATCTGTATTATTTTGTTGTTAATGGAACCTTTAAAGTTATAGAATCAAAAATGTTTAAATATATAAGCAATAACATTTTAAATATTGAAACAAGAAACAAAAGGGATCTGACCAGTCCCTACAACACCATTGCCTGTGTCACACCATGTCACACATCACACACAAACTAATCTGCTTTATGTTGCTGTTGGTTGTTGTTTTTTAGGGGGATAAGGACTTTACCCCCACTGCTGCTCAGGTAGCCCATCAGAAACCTGTTCCTTCAGTGCAGAAGCTGCCCCCAGCCCATCACATCAACCAGCACATCCACCAGCCCCGCAAGTGAGCCCTGACCCCCCCACCCCCCCCAGACCACCACACAGGGCCTGGACCACACCATCCCAAACATCTGCTCAGGTTGCCAGGGGTCTCCTGCCGCCAAGCATTCCGTACCCCCACCTCCGAATCTGTGCCTGCAAATGTTTTATTTTTCCCAAAGTACCATTACAAACATTCCCGTTTATTTGTAAATCATTGCAACACTAAATTGGAGAGGCTGTAAATCACTAATGAAAATCGTTTCACGAGAAACACATGGAGCCGTTTTATTTTAATTTTGTTTTACATGAATATTTCCTGAGAGATGTAAATTGTATAAATCATTTTTGTTAAAGTTGGTGGATGTTGTATATTAGGCATTAAGTACTAGGTGTGGCTAAATAAAGAGTTAATATAAAACAAATACATGCTTCTTTGTCTTAAAATTACACTCACAAGGATGGAAAAAAATCACTTTTGGCGTGTTTTTCCAAGCCTACAGGATTGCTCCCTGTGGACATCTGTGTCACGTCTTTTACAACAGAAAATGACTTCAACTTCAACAAAAACACATTTACAATGAAAGTCAATTTGGCATTTCAGAAGGTTTAAGGCAAAAGCGTCCGTGGTTTAAAACTGTTCGGTACTAAAGCTGTGAAATTTAAAACTGAGGTATAAATCATTCTTTTAGAGTGTGACTACTGTTCTAAGTCAAGGAACTGTTATGCTTGCCCATATATCTTTACACAGATGGTCAGTAACTATATTTGTTGTAAGAGTCCCATTTAAATCTCTTGTGGCTGCATTTTAACATTTACCTCAGTGCAGTCTCCAATTGTCCAATAGATTCATTTTCTTTCCCTGGTAAAGATTACCAGACTACCAGCCTCAGAAACTACCTCGTTCTTCCCTCTTTCATTCTGTGTCCTCCCCCAGTTCTCTTTGTGTTCACATATGCTTTTTAAAGTCCCAAACCTGCTGTTCCCGGTCATATACGGTGAAGATTGACTGGCAGTTGCAAAATATCATACAGGTCAAGGTTGTACTTTTACAAACCATGGTATCTGGAGTTTATGAGGACTGGCTTTGAAACTGGCATTGGTGTGTTTGTTCCTTGGTGGGCTATCAAGCAAATTTCCAATCAGTTCTCCAAAGCTCCATTAGAGGACGCATGTACACCTGACCTTAAAACAGCTTTGCGATGCCCTGCAGAGAAACGCTAACCTTGCAAGATAGTTAAATCCCTAGAAATCTGTCCCACCAAACCCAGTGACCTCAATATTCTTAAGCGCTGAATAAGAACCATCCTTCAGCTCTACAAAATCAGACAGATGTACAGTCAGGGTATCACAAAGCAGGTTTTATTTCAAAGTAGCAGTGTAAACAGAGTTTGTTAGTCTTTTAACAGGGCGATCTGACGTATGGGTCGCATTGACCGCTATATAAAATCAAGTGTGTGGCCTTTGTGTATTAGAAGTGTTGCACACAGAGGCACAGTGGTGCTGTTGAGTTGATTTTTTTGATATTTGCACATAAGGTTTTTTCAATTGCATATAAAATCAGCAATTCTGTTATTATACCTGAGATTTAATATGTTTATAAAATTTGGTAACAATCTAGCATAAAATCAGACCATTACACAGATGTATAAATATTTTATAAGAGGACAATTCAACATTTTAAGAGTTTTAAGGTGCGTTACACAAAGCAATTTTTTTTCGATCTGAAGTCATTCACAGCCGATGGGAGTTTGTGTAAAACATACAGTTAGAGTTTTACATAGTCATTTACATAGAGTGTTTTAATAGTATAAATAGCGATTAAAATGTATAGCGGTTTATGAATATGGCTATTCAAATGAATGCTTCTCCCAAAACACCTCTTAACAACTACAGTGTTTGGAAAAACGTTTCCATGAGGTACTAAAGATTTGTGTTTGCTAAATGCATTCATATTTAATGTAAACATTCATTTCTTTAAGTAGTGTAACCATTATAGCTGATTTGAGAAATCTGTGGTTTGATAGTTGGCTGGTTTGTCCACATAAATCTATTTTGTTACTAATAGAAACATTTCATGTTACAAAAAGACCATAAATATTAAAATATATTTGCGTTCAACATCAAAATTGCATTTCAAGTATATGTGCAGTGTGTTCAGTGTGTTTGCGCACGCTAGAGTTGTTTTCTTCTGCCTGTAGAGAGCTGCCGCTTTGTCACGGCTTCCAGACGTTTTCTCTCCGCTTCTTCTGCTTTCTTCCGTTCCTCTTTTAGTTCCTTATATCTCCACTTAGGAACCTGAAGGAACTGTCCATCTATGTAACTGCTTTTCCGACGCACTTTCTCTGGGACGTAAGTGGGCGTTGGTGCCTTTGAAATTCTGACCTTGGGGATCACCAAACCTGGTCTCACGCTGCTCCTCCTGAGGAGGTGTAAGGGGAGCAGACTGCCTCTGCGGGGGGCTAAGGAGGAGGCCGAGTCGCTCGTGAGGGTCTGGGGCTGCAGGCTCGCGCGCCGTTCTTTGGGTTTAGGTACCAGCATGACCCGGGAGTTCTGGAAAAGGCGCTTGTAGTTGTCCATGCGCTCGGCACCGAGACCCTTAAACTGCGTGGCGCGTTGCTTTCTCAGTATCTCCTGAACGGAATACCGGCGTTTTCCCACGCAGGGTGGGCTGCCAGGACACACCGTCCGACATGCGGTTGCAATGAACGGACTCCCCATGGACGTTGTCATTCGCACCATGTGATCCAAAACGCCATCGTCCGACGCCTCGGTGACGTTACTGATGTCGAAGAAGTTCCGCAAAGTCTCTGAAATCTTCTGGATGCAGCTTTGGGGCGCCTGAGCTTTGGCCACCAGCGCAGGCAGAAGCGGCCACTCGGGTCGGTAAGCGTCGGAGAACTGCTCGGGACACGGTTGCTGCATCAGCCGGTGGATCACAAAGGCGGTCTCATAGCGGCTGGTAAAAATGGCCCACTCGTGTGCATTAAACTTCCTGCCACTGTCTCTGGCTTGCAGGTCAGCTCCTAACAGAGACATCATTGCAGTTAGGGCTTCTGTTTGCTCTTAGCTTGCAGTCAATAAGCTAACCTGACATTTACAGCACAAAATAACATTTAAATAATAGTTCACCCCTCAAAAAAGTTGCCTTATTTATTTCCAAACACACTTCAATTTTTATTTCAACTTCTAAACATAAACAAGTAACTTTTTGTTGCACAAAATGTTCTACAGACTGAAAAAAGGTAAGAATCAAATATTTCTTTTACAAACTGTTCATTTAAAAGCTGTTATGGTGTGACTGTTTTAGTGTCTTTATAGTCTTTTATGTCTAGAGGCTAATCTTATCTATCAGTTTTAATATGTTTGCTGCTTTATGTTGCAGAATTTAGACCCGTTCTGCTACACATCTGAGATCTGAGACTTGAGTACCTGCCAACATCAGAGCTTTGACACACTCCACCCGACCCTGTACAGCAGCTTTCATCAGAGCGGTGAAACCGTGGCAGTTTCTTTTTTCGATGTCAAGCCCAGGAAAGTAGTTGAGTAAGTAGTTACAGATCGTGACGTGACCTAAAATTGCAACAGGTGAATGATGGAAAGCAGCTGTTGAGTATCAACCTGTCTAGGGCACTTAACAGTTGATCAGTAGTTTCAAACTCAAGAGCAGCTGAATGTTGAGACACCAGTTATTTGAACTTTGCAAGTCTTTGCAGTAATCCACAGACAACAATATTTTTATTGCAACTGTATTATTAATAATACTTCTATTATTACTTACTATTAGCCAATAAGCATTAAAGATTCACCCTTAATATAAATGATATGGTCCAAAATTAGAGGTAACCCAGAGTTTGCAGGTTTAATTCCAACTGAGGAGCCCTTGAGCAAGTCATGTGTCCCCTGATTGGTGTGTGTGTGTGTGTGTGTGTGCATTGCCAAATATGTCATGTTCTTATTATTGCAGATTTTGCTTTGCTAAATTAAATGACTTGCTTGTCAGTGACTGTTGCTTTGCTAAACTCTAATATCCAGATATTCTGCAGGGTTTGGAAGGGAGCTGTGGTTCTCACCTGCCTGAGCCGCAGTGATGAGGGCTGTATTTCCCTCGTTGTCTTGCCAGTTCACATCCAGGTAAGGACACTGGGAAAGTGCAATCACAACATCCACGTAACCTTGGTAACATGCCACTATCAGTCCAGTCTGCAGAGTCAACACAAGCACAGGAGGTTACTGTCAAAAATGTTCAGCTCAAGAGGAATGTAGTGGGAACGTGTTAGTGTGCAAATGTGTGGACAACAGCCTCGATCTGATACTGAAAATAACAAATAACAAACAGTCCAGATAACTGACATTTCCTGGAAACATCTTTGGTTGCACATCAACAGCCATTTTTAAAACTAATTTAAGCAATAATGGGAGTCGGCCAAAACTCATCAGGCGAAACTCATGGTTCGATTGCAACATTAAAATCTGGGCGAGGCCATGAAATATTGAGAAATTAACCCCGAAAACTTGTCTTGCCTGTGAATTATAATCTAAAATGCAATATTAATGTTAGTCTTTAATTAATAGTGATTTCTTGTCATACTTAATGTTTGAAAGAAAAACTTTTAAAAAATCAACTTGTGTTTTACCAGTTGTATTGCAAACAACTTATGTTTCCTTTCAGTTTAAATAATTTGTAACAGTAAACTGTGGCTTTCCTTTAAAGAAACAGCAAGATGATTTATCAGAGTTAAAGCAAAATAAGCACCATTTATAATATTATAGTTGTCACGATCGTATTGCTGCTTTGAAAAAATATTATTTGAATGTAACCTTGGCAACCCATTTTGGAGGTTTCAGGTATGAGCTGTACTGAAGGGAAATTTATGCCTGGCAGTGTTGCCGTGTTGCCAATATGGCCGCTGAGTAAACTGACATGCATTTGAATGGGCCTGGTGCCAAAATGCATCTGCATACATCTGCTACTTAAACTGCTGCTCCCGCGTTCAGCACAAATGTTGCGTCCTGCTATTATATAGATGCCATGATAAATAGACACTCTGAATATCCACATGTAAATAATAAACACATATTCACACTGTATTTGTTGAGTTTTAAAGCTTAGCTATGAATTGTAGGTGGCCCTAATCTTCAGCCCAGAACATGAATAACTGCACGGTTGCCATTAAGTGATTGCAGAGTAAAATCACAAGATGAAGGAGTGAAGCTGATTAAACTGTTGTTTTTCCTGCAGGTTTTCCCATCTATGCCTCTCGCTTGTCTCCTGCTCCGCAGTCAGTCTGCCCTGTTTAAGCGTGAACAGCAGCCGTTCATCAGTCTTCATCATTTGGCACACAGCTGGAGGCAGGCGACTAAAAATAAACCCTGGACATGTTGTTCACATGTTTATGACAATAGGAGAGAGAGACTTCCAGTTGCTGCATGTCAGGTGTGTGTGTGTGTGTGTGTGTGTGTTTAAAGATACAGTGTTTGATTATTTATGAGGTAAAAAAAAATTCTCCAGGCTTAATATGCAGAGACACATTTATGTTTGCCATTCACATGTTGTTTTTTCCCTCCCGAAATGTGCAAACACACTGCGGTGCTAGCAAAACATTGCTCTGTTTGTTTGAGGACCCCGACCACCTCTTGTTTGGCAAACTGCCAGTTATATTCCTCACTTGTAATTCGCTAAAAGCGTCTGCTAAACAACTTAATGTAAATCTGATTGGAAAACTGTTATTTATAATCTCACTGGCTTTGCTTAGAAGATCTCATGCATATAAATCAGAAATATCATGTTGGTTCTTGTCTTAAATCTTAAGATTCCACAAGTCAGCAAAGATCAATAAACAAACATGTTTATATAAACATTCTGGTGGCCTCCAAATTTACTGGGTGTTAAGTCAAAAATATGATTTAGTATGAGTGATTAAACAAGTAAACCTGTCTAAACTAGGCTAAAGCCTTTGACAGGGGTCACCGGGTAATCCTAAGGTTTCTTAAGTTTAAAATAGTACAGATTCACATTTTAAGCACTGTGCATTTTGTCGGTTGAACTATAAACTAAATTTACAAATTAACAATTGAAGACAGAAACTTTGTCTCTGGTTTGACATCTTTGTGTCAGATAAACTTAGCTTGGTTTAATTATAAATGACACATGTTGTGGTAATCTGTGACCTGGTTAGTTCTTTAAATAGAAAGGATTTACCCTGTGAGACATTAACTGAAAGAAGAGTAACGGGATTTGTTTTCTAGTTCAGCTCTGAAGTGAAGATATGGTCTCCATGATACTTCTAATAAAAGGACTGCTTACCTTGCATAGAGTTGGTGTGTGTAATTTTGATTGTAATTTCTGATTGTAATCAGAAAGATTGTAATTTCTGTACTATACTAAGGTCTAATACTATACTAGATTAATACAAATAAGTATTAAAGCATTATTTTACAACATGACTTCATTTCGATGTACTAAAGGTTTTGATAATAACAATTTCAGGGTCTTAGACTAGTCTTTTAGTCCACTGGGTCAGACTGGGTTTGTAAATATGACAGCACCCTTAAAAACAGAAGCTGGCCTACAAAACTATGACAGGAACAAACTGGCCTGGATTTGATAATATCATGTCAATCTGGCTGTGAATCGTAAGTGCTGGAAAACAGGTCAATGGTTAACAGCCATCCACAGATGTCCCATCAACAACTTGAGGTTACATCAAAGCTGAGCGCAGGCCGCATTTATTTTTTAACTGAAAAGCTCAGTGCATAAATGAAAGGGTCTGTATGTGTCAGAGGCTTGTCGGTTAAGCCGTCTGAATTATCTTCTTTCTTACAGCTCAGAGGTATTTTGCTTTGGTGAGAGCAACAAAGATGTTCCCAACAACTGCCATCCAGCCATGAGTTTGTAGATGTAAGAAGATTACTGCTATGTAAACATTAGTTCCATGATAAACAGGATGTGAGAGCTCATGCACACGTATGTAATGGCATTTACAGATGCAGCTTTGCAGATGGCTTCTCATTTTTTAATAATACAAATATCTTCTAACTGAAGTTCAAAAGACTGGAACGTTCAAACGATGGAACGATAAACCCATGTTATGTTACAGTATAAGACTTTGTAAGATGGCTTAATTCGTGAGGGTAACATAAAACTAAGCTTGTACAAATTTTGCTAGGTCATTCGGTGCAGGAAGGGGTGTGACACACATTGAGTCATATGCTAACGTCTGTATATGCAGCATTACAGCATGCAGGGATGGTCTCAGATGAACACGCTGGAACAATTAGTGGGGAAATCCTGTGTCTGTTGCCCTGGACTGTCCTACTTAGAAGAGTGATGGGAGGTAGATAAGAGATGAACGTGTGTGAATCAAGACATTCCAGAGAACTGAAGTGGCTGTGTAAACACTCTGTTATCAATCTTAGCCTTTTTTACACAGTAATTTACCAGAAAATTTCCAGAATATCTAATGGTGTTCCATCTTTTTACCAGTAAATTGCCAGAAAAACGTATGCTCACACATCAATACCAAAATACCAGTAAACTATGTCATTAACCAGGAGGGCTACACTGTGTTGTGTTTAAAAACTTGACAGGGTTTGACTTTGTTTCAGAATGCATGTGGTCTTTATTTTTATTGCAAACGTTTACATTCGTGCAGCTGCTTATGAGCCAATAACATCTTATTAAATGGGCTTTTCAGCTTTGACTTAAAACAGCGACTCCCATGAATGCTTTGATTGGCTCAAACCAGTCGCTTACATCAGCATGTTTTGGGAGTTTACCCATAATCCTCTTTTGCGTTTACACATAGCACCTTACTGGTAAATTACTGGTAATGTTACCACTACGCTGGTAAATTGCCAGGACAGATTTTAATGGTAATTGGTCTTATTCACACACAGTCTTTTATTTCCCAGTAATTTACCAATAAAGGCAGCATGTGTAAAAGGGGATATTGTATGATCACTGAATCGACTATCATATCAGCTTCCATCAAATGTACTTAAAGATTTTATTATTTTTAAATGCTTTTTTGGGGCTGTAAGGAAAAGAAGCACAAGACTTGTTTTTGTGACACAGTGCATCGCTGCATTATTAAACCCTTAAGCCCTGCAAGCTATTTGCACATTACATGCAAACATTTTGCACAACATCTGTTCTGCATTTAACATCTGTACTGTAATCAAAGCAGAACACATGCCTTAAAGGTCACAGCAAACTGCCAGAATCAAACACGAAACATAATGCTTAGTCATGTACAACTGACTGCCTAACTGGGTTGCCAAAGTCTGCCAACAATTTTGAACTATATTTGTGTTTTATTATTTGCAAAATCTGGCAACAAGCAGCACATTTTTAACAGTTGTTGGTTATGCTGTATCAGTGTGTTAATACCAGGCGTCTGCCACAGTTACCAGCTAACATTTTTTATTGCATATCTTGGGTGTTACAAAAATCCCTTCTCGAGATTTGGCCGACTTTAGCGCCACACGACTCCAAATAATCAACTTTACACATTTTACACTTCAGTTTTACAACAAACTGTGTAATTATGTCCTGGAGCAGAAGTTAAAAACCTTTCGCTCCAACCTGTAGGGACACGTCATATTCAGATAAACACTGTGGTTTCGTGCCCTGTCAAAACATTCCCCTCTTTTTTAAGTTTTCTAACAGATATCCTAACTATTCTGGAACATTAATGCTGGTCATCCAAGGACAGACATAGAAGAGCTGTTTGAAAACAGTCCTTGTTTTTGCAAATATGTTTGGTGGCAAAGCTATTAAATTATGCATGTGATATGTATAGTATGTGCACTGTAATATTATAAGCTGTAATATTATGCTATGAAAGGCTTGTGCCTTTACTTAAAATAACCAATGGACTTTAGCTTATACCCCATGCAATGCCAGGTGTTTGCTGGCATCAGTATTTGTGCTGGCTTGTGTTTCTTTCAGCTGTTTTTATATGCATGTGTTAATCTGTTCAACTTTATCGTTCATACAACATCTAAACGTTCCTATAACTTTTCATGTTTGGCTACCTAATGCAAACTTTAAGGAAACGTTCTTGCAACGTTTTTTGCGCTACCTTGCGTATCTGGTACTTACTCTCTTGTTTTTGTCTGTTTCGTGAACCTCCTCTTCTGTAACCCCTTGTCTGATCGTGAGTTTGACAGCGAGCGCGTTGTTGTTGCAGCACGCCTGGTGAAGCGACAGCGGCGGGGGACTCTCCGGTGAAGGGGTCCTTTCCGCACCGGCAAAGTCGTGGTCCGGTGGATAAAACGAATCATCCGAGGCGATGCTCCTGGTGTCCGGTAGCTCCTCGAAGTCCTCCAGTTCCTCGAAGTCATCTTCCTCGCAGGAACCGAGATACTCATCTCGGTCAGGTGGCTCCTCAACGATAGTCGGGTAGATCTGAGCGAGGTTTCCACTGTTTGTAGTGTGTTTGATCGGTTTAACTTTTCTTGGAGATGTACCTCCGCCATCCCTGCTGTCTGATATCAGAACCATTTAACCCCCGTAGGACGCAACCCTAGAAAGCCATGCGGATCCAACTTCTCCTGGTCGCTTTCCAAAGCATCTAGATGATCTGAAAGTCATGCATGTCAAAAAAGTTTGATCCCAAACTGTGGTTCAGATCCTCTTTGAAGCATCTGCGACGTCATTTCGTGTCAATGTAACTCATTGTAGGAATATGTAACTTTGTTGTGAGCGATCAAACCAAACACCCGGAGACCATCAGAAACCCATGTGTCTCTCCCAGCAGCAATTACTTGCAGTTCCTGACTGTCGCAACTTCTTCCCTGGAAAAAACTTTAGGATGTTGTTATGTTCCCAACACACGACGATGAAGGGCTGGAGGATCCCAAACGATGGGAGAAATAGACGCTTATGCATAATTCTGCCTTCATAATCCGATTAACCCGCCTCTCTTTCTCTCTCTCTCTCTCTCTCTCTCTCTCTCTATCCCTGCCTCTCTGTCATCTGTCTCTCTGTCATCTGTCTCTATAATAGTGAGATGGTTCAATACCCTCCAAACACGGCTGTGTACAATCTATGTAAATTTCCAACCGCTTTAATTTCTGGGAAACTTTTATTTAACGTCAAGGGTTTTTTGTCTTTATTCAGTGACTGTGTGGGGATGTCCCTGACACTGTATGACTTCAAACCTGAAGTTCACACACCAATGACTAAAGTCACACGTTATGGTAAATGTGGGTTCTGTACTACAAACTCTTTATTCACAGTCTTAACACACTCAGTTTTCTTGGGGTTGCAAGATAAGTGGTATAATTTCTTTGAATAATTGGTGTGGTTTGGTCCGAAACAGCTGGGAACTTGGTCTCCAGTCCCTGCAGCTGTGATCTTATCCTTGAAACATACAGTTTACACCATTTACTGTGCTTGTGTTCAGCCATTAAATGTCTGTCCTTGAGGAATCGCTGCTGTTTTTGATAACAAGTCAACATTTTTCTGTTCAAATGAGGCAAAAATGAGTCATTCACATATAACTGGCATGACTGTCATTTTACTTCCTGATAAGACAGAATATCAGATCAGCTTTATTAGAAAAAGGGAACTAAATTGAAGTCTTTGGCTACTTTATAGCTGTTAGACGATTGCAGTAACACTCTGGGGTTTTTGGTTGATAAACACCCAGAGGTTTGATCAAAAGTCGGGGAAATTCCACACAGAAAAAAATTCATCTGGTTCTACGGTGTGATCATCTATGGCACACCGGTGGCCCCAGCTAACCATTTTAGGTTGTAAGAACGTTCCCCTAACGTTTCGATTGTTAAAATATCATTTTGAAAATTCTTGGAGCGTTCGATGTGAAGTTTTGTAGACACGTATTAACATTATGGATTGGTTATACGAATGTTATTTAAACCTTATGTATTTTGTTAAATGTTCCACTAACAAGTTAAGAATAACATTTTAGTGATATGAAATATAAACATTCTACCAACTTTATTACAAGAACGTTTTTTGATGACTTTCAAAGAACTTTTAGAGAATATTAGCCAAATGTTTTGAGAACGTTCCCTGTTATCTGTTTGTGTGAATCATGCCACAGTATGTTACTGATTAGAAACTATTTCAGATAAAGACTGAGTAATTCTTGCATAAACACATGAATTAATAAATAATAGGATAGTGAACATCAATCTCAGATGAGAGTTTGTCATTATTTTTAGAAAGAGCTGTTTGTTTAACATTAGCATGATTGCTAAGGGTCAATCAGTTAATTATGGAGAAAATATAGAGAATGACCCTCATTAAACTGGTCCGTGGCGGCCGAGTGCCTCTGTTTGATTCCAAATTAGTCCTTAGCCACTTTCTATTCTTGTAAAGAGTAATTAATCAAACTAAATGAGTGACTGTAGCCTGTTAAGGTGCCGCAGCCTCTTCAAAAAGTGTGGTACAGAAACAAGGTGAGCCATTTCCTGTCTTTGTTTTCATTGTAAGATTGTAGTGCGTGTGTGTGTTTACTGACTGATTGAAGCAATAAAGTGACAATGTTTGAAAGAACATGAAAACCCCAGTGGTTTGTGGCCTTGCTTAGAAAAAAACGAAACAGGTAGCAGGAATAGGAAATTTTTACATCACAATCAAAACTAAAAGCAATACAAGCCCTCTATACAAGTACCTAAAAGTACTGGTGGCATCTCTTTCTTTTAGTTTCACTTTTGTGACACCATGCAGAAGATCTTAGGTTTCAGTTTTTGAGGATTTATTATTATTATAGGATTTAAATATACATATATGTGTAAAAGTCCACTTTTTATGGTTTAAAATAGAAAGTAACATTTGCATAAATGTGGAATGTACTGTGCATTCAAATGAGATCTAGTACAATGATACTATACAAAACTTTACAAAACAGTCAATGTGTTGCTGTCATTTTAGTATTTACAAACATACAAAGAAATATTTTAAATGGTATAATTTAATATTAAATGTTATCTTATGACACTGTTTCTACAGGCACACTGCTGGTGGGAATATATAATACTTGTATATTGTTATAATATAATTTCTGGTAGTGTTTCATCCTATTTCTTATTATGAGCCAAGGCATTAATGATTAGACTTTCTTTGTATTGGTGTAGATGTATTTTGTAGTTTGAAATGTAGTTTGTGATGTGTGTGTGTGTGTGTGTCTGTGTGTGTGTGTGTGTGTGTGTCTGTGTGTGT